>JABCKK010007973.1:4445-42724 GCA_018221785.1 Calocybe gangraenosa
GTATAAGTTTCAAAATATATAACCCGAGGTTCCACTTACACTTAAGGGCATTTATGCGCCATGCAACAGCTCCACCAGTTGCCTGAAAGGTCTTGTACACTATCGAAATCGAAATCAGGGAACGGCAGATAGTTGAAAAAAAAATTCGGTATTGACGAACACCCGACGTATTTAGCGGCCTCGTGAGGTGAATCAGCAAGAGACGCCATCATCCAGTAGCAATACGACTGCCATTTACAACGGTCGATCTTCTTCACGTGTCGAGGTTTGAGGAAAGCTACACACCTGCCAGAAGGCGTCAAACGCGCCATACCAGAAATACCTGATGTGAAGTATGAAAGCGTAAGGAAACATCAGATAGTTGATGAAACTTACAACCAGAACGGTCCGACATAGGTCTTTCCGTGAGAGAAATCGAGCCACTGCTTCTTGCCTGTAGCGTCTTGCCATCGCTGGAATGCAAGGCCGCCTAGAATTAATTTGTGAGCACTGAGATATGGGAATACAAGCCTGGAGTACTGACCTCCCCAGATTGAAAATCCAGTCACGAATATGAAGATATAACCTGCTATTGCACGCTGAGGACGTGTCAGATATTTGAGATCAAGCAGACAGCCCATGAATATGCCACCGAACTACGCCCGTATATTAGCACAAACAGGTAATGATAAAGTATATTTTACCATTTGCGCAATCCAATACATCGCACCATTTAAAGACCGTGCTCGTAGAGTAAAAGTTGCACCTGTAAGCCCGAACAAAGCCGGGGGACGTGCGAGTTCAGTATTGTTTGTTCAATGGCAGTACATGCTCCGTACCATTGACGGTATTCTGTTGATACGAATAGAAGAAATTCGCACAGAAGAACGCGGGTATGAGAAGCCAGATACGCCAGTCCTTGAGCGCAGATACGAACTTGTCGTATTCCCGTTTGAGAGACCCTGTAAATCCAATTCTAGCGCCAGAAGGCGGGGGGCCCGCTCGTGAGCCGTCTTCTCTAATGACCTTGTGCGGGGGTGCAACGAAAGTGGAAAGCAGCCATCCGACAACTGGATTATGTAAAGTGTCGTAACAATGAGTGAATCTCGTTTGGCAAAACAAACATCGGTGGCGTACACATTATGGCAATGAATGCACCGTCTAGCAAGAAAACCGTTTAGAAAAAGGCAAACGTATCACGACCATGTAAGACATACAAGTTCCATCTGTGACAGTGCCGCTCTTTGAATGAAAGTTCAGTCCAAAAGAAATAAATGATCCTATTCCACCGCCAAGGTTGAAGATAACCTGGGTAAAATTTGAGCGGGTAGACCGGTAGAGGGTGCCGCTGAAATTATACCCAAAAGATGCCGATAGCTCTGCCTTTCTTATCTGGGAGGGGATAAGAGACCATAATCTTGTACAAGTAATATCATTAATTGCCACCGTAACCTTAGAGGGGCATAGAGCTCACAGCTCCCTGAGAAACCCACAGAAACGAAGCTCCAATACCTAGGATGGCGCCACTTGCAATCACAAAGGCGGAATTATTGGTGTGATTGTAACAGAGCAGCGCCCCGGAGTACAGGGGATAAGTCCATGCTCCTGTAAAACACATACATATCTCATGTAAGCTATAGACACGTATTAAAGTGTCAGTAGAGGATCACCAATTAACAAGCATACACGGGGTCCGAACATCTTACAAATATGTTAGCGGTCGTGTATAAGTTACTATGAATGGATACGCTCACATCAAATATGGGTGGCACAAGAGTCAGAGCAGATGCTGCAGTAGCCGCAAGTAATGCTACGGTTGCATTAGCAGCAACAGTGCTATCCAGTTGTCCGGATCCGCCCAGGCCACCAATCGCGTTATACATCCCTGGTCATTGTTTTTATCACTTCGTTCGATTCGTCCAAATATGTAAAGTTATTCACGTACCCGGGCAACAGAAGCATATGAACGATATAAGCAGGATCTGTGTCATAGGCATGGTCCATAGCCTGTAAATCTTGCTCCGGCTCTCGAGAACGCTCGCAAAATCGACCTGGGAATCTTTAGTGTCTGGACTTCGCGACATCATGATAGTCGTTGTAGACCAAACTTGCTTTGAAGACGACTAGTTAGCGAGACGTTTCAGGGGGCGTTGACCACATGGCCTATAATTCTTCTAGTATGCAGTAGAGCTGTCAAAGAACTCCAATACCGTCGCGTGATTCGTTTAGGCGCCATGTGCACGAGGAATTTGACCACGTGAACATTTGGTTGGGCATTTCGCGGACGCGCCTAGCATGTTTCCACATTCCATCCAGAATTTTACTTTCTCAACAATATTACAACGTCAATAACGGCCCACTATAATACATACATACTTGGATGGATTGTTAAGCGTTATTTGTCAAAACTGCTTGCTAATGATATTGTCTATTACAAATATCAGCAGGGTCTTCTCTCGAGCCCTCGTGGGTTCAATTCAGTCGTTCTGTAAGTGTTTTCTTCCCGTAATATATCCACCAGTAACTTGTATTAAATTTTTGTGCGACTGTAGATATCAGGACTCTATGATGTCACCTCCCAAGCGCCCAGATTTGATCAGGGTCGAGATGGTACAAAGGCACAAATGATGATCCCCCACGTTCCCCGCCCCCTGAACTCGATTTTCAGCACCCATAGCCTACCGAAACATGTGGTAATTTGACCAATTCGCACGTCTTGTTTGTGATGATCCAACGATTTGTAGGCGCCAGTCTGTCTGTCGGACATTCAACCAGCAAGAGATAACAACAAAGATGTGATAACAGGGGTGACAACGTTCGGCTAATCGTGCCGGCGGTCACACAAGACTCCCTCTTAGCCAGCTTGCAGACTGGCTTGTCAGGCGATTACAATGGCCCTGATATCGGCCATGGTAAAATCAATTCAAACTAGCCGCGGGATACGTTCGAGTCGCCTTTTGAGTGCACCCTTGGGGCTTTCTGATGTTTGTTTTATTTTCGCCAAACTGAAGCGGTGTCATGTCTCTTTGCCGCGGTTAAACTGGCGAGTATTATCTCATACACGACATTATCTGATATACAATACCTATTGAAAAAAAAACAGGCGAACACCGACGTCGTCGTCGACAATCAGTCTCCCTTCAATACATTCGCGATACCAGCCAAGCCTCCAGCTACAACCGCCGGCGAAAGAGCAAAGAAAAAGCTTTCAGGCCCCTTTAGATCTGTACAAAGCTACACCATACATACATCCACTCGAAGAGATTCCAAGCATTCGTTCCCTGACTGATCGTGACACAATCGTCCAGTTCGAGGTCCTGCCGTTCCTCGCGGGCCTCCAAGAAGACCAAGGGCTGATGTTTATGGGTGCCGAGGAGGTCTACAATGAATTCGCGTCAATCCGAGGGCCGGGGAACCTAACGGGTCACGGCGAAAACACTTTTGCCACTGGCAGGAATGATTGGAATATTGAGTTTTTGTCCCTAGATTTCCCTCATATGGGACGAGTACTGCAATTGTCCATATTCGGCATTAAGGCGGGCAGAGGACGAATGCGCAGGGATTACTGACGAGGATGTCAAGATTGATCTCATCTGGATCATCAACATCATACGGAACTGTTGCCCGCGGGTGAGCTCATGTCAGCAGAAAGACCTTGGACAAGAAGGCCAGTTCGTAATTGATGCCGCTGTCTGATTCGCGTCGCCAAACCAGGGTCAAAAGGTGGATGTTTTTTTTTAGCGCCAAAACAACCGACAATGCCTTTCTGTTAGAAACAATTAACGTCACGCTTATTTGTAGATCATGAGAAAAGAAACACTTATCTGTCCTTTAAACTAAAGCATTTATCCGTCTTGCTTGATCGTGATCTTTGCTGGACGCTTCTTTCATATCAGACAAACCCTCACATGGTCATGTATAATTCCATTGCAACTCTGAATGTGCGGAAAATTCGGAATTGATATGTGGGATTGGTCATGGTATGTGTAACATGAAGTTACGTGGTACCGTGAATAAAGTGGGTAGATTGCAGGGTCTATACCGCAAATATGGGAGTTGCAGTATCGTGGAGTAGACAGAAATTTCAATCTGGATGTGAAGAAATGGAGCACCGAAATAGAACAAAGACTAAATGCGTATACTAAATCGATCAAACAGGAGGTGATAACTTGCGTTCTCTGAGGTTGGATAAATTAATACAGTATCAGATAACCAAATGAAATGGGGCTTCTTACCCGCTGGCATTCCCAAGAAGCTCTTCAAAGCGCGCTCGGAGCCGGAATAAGTATTCGTCGTACTCCGCGGTAACGACGTGACCTGAATCCAGCTGGAACGCGTGACATTCACGTATGAATTGCTCAAGATCCTTCACGCGCGTTATCGAGAGTTCAGGTTCGTTGGACCCTCGAGCACGGGCCAAGTACGAAGCAACGAGCGTGGACAGCCCACCTTAGTAGATTTAGCTTTTTCCCGTTCTTATCTAGCCCCTGATAAAATCTCCAACACACCTAGAATAGTTGTTGCTACTGCAGCCTATATTCAAGCTGGAGTAACTAAACATCCCTACTAAAATTGGATGAAAGGGCTTACCTGTTTTCCAGTAGTGGCCGCAGCTGATAGGCCCGTTGTCAAAGACCCAAGGAGGACCTGTAGTCCGATGGCCGCATTTAAAGCGTATCCCGTCATTTTCGCTTTCATAGCATATTTATCACGTTCTACAAGTGCCCTTGCCACAGTAGGTTCTAGGCGTTCCCCAATAGTCCTCCTAGGCGGAGCCTAAAATCATGTCAGTCAGGCATGATTTTGATCCATCTCGAAGTAGGCAAAATATATATTGTACCTTTTCCTCAATCGGCACAATCCAGTCCACTTCTGAACGCGGTCTTCCCACTGGCAGTGTTTGATGCGTGTCTACGGTCCTGCTCCTTGGAGGGACGCGTACTTCTGATGCAGTACGGGGGTCGAATGGGAGCGGAGGTAAAGGGCCTGCCATTCGATCACGTCCAGCCTCCCTGCGGGCTTCAGGAATAGACGTGGTGTCCACTTCCGGCCCGTCGACGGTGCGGGGTCGAGAGCCTGCCTGTGGAGGCACAGCATAAGGGGGGATGTTAGCTAGAGCAGCAGCTGGGGGAGATGCAGCGGCTGGAGCAAGCAGGGGTGCTTGTAAAGGTGCGGTACTAGTGGTTGGGTAAGGTACAGCAGCCGGGGGAGGCGCAGCAGCTTGGGGAGGCACGACAGCTGCAGGGGATGTTGATTGAGCAGGGGCAGAAGTACTAGGATTCCCTTGACTGGTATGGTGCAGCTGTGATGGCTGGGCCGGGTGGTTGGTTGTATGATCGTCTTCACGGCCGTTCTCGTTGTCCATCTTCAGCTGCAGCAAGACCTGGTCAACAAACCGCCTGAGGTTGTGGTTGCGTCTATGAGCTGGTCGGCTGATATATTTTCCATTTTTCCTTCCACTATATTACCAAAGTGGTTCCGAACAGTGTCAAGGAGTGATGATGGATAGGTGGGAATAATAAGAGATTATGGCTGAGAATGGTTATGGTATGCTGGTTCAATGTCCGCGACTGTGCTTCGAAGCCAGGGCATCAAGGTACACTTTGTGTTTTTTTCCGGCGACAAACATTTGCGGCCCCAACAATCAACAATGTTTTGACATGACTCACCCAAAAGCATATGGCCCAGCCCTAAAATTATAATGATTATAAGCCACCATGTGTGTGATAACAAGGCTTTTTATGTAGAGAATTGTATTGAAACGATCGGGATACGACATTGGGACGAGACAGCGAAAATTGTGCATGTCTCCTCCATAAACACAAAGTACGTATCATACGAAAGTTACCTATGCCCGAATTGCCCTAGTTTTGAATTTATGAATTTACGTTAACACTCGAGGATGGAGGAGGTGCTGCTGCTGTAAAAGCACCACGTCCCCGTCCACGGAAACCTCTCGATGAATACCCTCGTCCTCGATCTGGTGTAAACCCTCCTCGTCCACGGTAGTGAGGGTTAAAGCCTCGTCCACCTCGTCCACCCCTCCCAGCATGGGGTACATGATTACCATTGACTTGACCATTGGTCTGAGGTGACGTTGGCGGCTCCAGTGTGGGAGCGTTCACAGGGTGGTTGGCATTCGTGACAGAATGATTACCACGACCATTTCCAAATCCACCACGGCCGCGGTTAGGATTCGTCATGATATGGATGGGCGCGCCGTCACTATAGAAACCAATGATAAGAATTGAAGCCGGAAAATCAAGAATGGAAACGAACGATGTGGGAGGGGGTGCGGGTCTGAAACCAGACGCAGCAGCCTGTCCTGGCACAGGCTGTATCGTCGGGTGAGGACCAAACCTGGGCTTGAATGGTGAATTTTGTGGAGGTGGTGGTGCTTTCGGGTGGGTGGAAGTGACGAATTGTGGATTCGTCAGGTTCAAGCACGTATTAAAAGCCACGGTGGAGCCTCGATATTGTGAGCATCTGTATATACGTCAGACAGGTTTAATTCGATAGAGCAGGTGACAGACCTATCACCAAGGGTAGTGCCAGACACCAACGCGACATCCCATACCACGTCCATCGATTTAGAGTTCAACCCAACTACGACACCTTTGATGGACAAAGGCACGCCTCCGGAGTCCTGCACCATCGTGACCCGATCGCCGAGGGCAAATGCCTGATTTTGGAGTCGATAGACAGCGTGAGCGGGTTTAAGCACGGCCTGCCGTGGAATTCCTTTAACAATCGCTTTTTTGATGCCAGACGATGACTTGTTCGCCGTAAAGCCGTCCGAAACCTTCTCTATTTCGGCAACGGTCTCCTAACGACAGAAATGGATATTTGTAGTCTGAAGCCAGAGAAAAATCAAGCACATACTTTCGTCAGCTGGTCACAAAAGAGTGATACGGGCTCGAAGTCGCGGACACCTTTAGACTTGAGCCAGTTCTTAATATCCTTGAGACGTGCTTCGGAATCGGGGCCCGGCAGTATGTCAGCAGCTCTTGCCATGGCTGTGATTCTAATGTTAGCTCTCAGAACTTACATCATAGGCAAATATGCTCACCATCTCCACCCGCATCAAGACAGCTAAAGATTTCTGGAAATTTGGCCTGCCGAGGATAGATTCAGCGTTAATTCGATCCAACATTCAATGTCTCCTACCTTGTACTCAGATATAAGGTTCACTGCTTTTTGGCTAAATTCCCAATGACGCCCTTCTTTACGTGAAAAGTCGATGACTTTGAGCGCCTTCGCCTCGAACTTGAGGCTCAGACCTAAGTTTGTTTTTTGACCATCAGCCGTAAGTACCATAAAGCTTGACGTAATCTTAGAAAGCGCCCGCCCGGAAATCCCGACCATATCGGCTGTCCTAAAAGAGGGGTAATAGTGACTAGACTGTCGAGCCTGTACAATCGCCTTGAACTGCTCGTTTTCGGCCTTGTCTGTAGGGAAAATCTATTTCGGCAAATAAAAGTTAGTGAGGTGTACCTAGAGACATATTGTGGAACGCACAGCTAGGATAACAGAAAGGCTTTCTTCTGCAGTTGCATATACTTGAGCAGCAACGCCATAGGCATGTTCACCAAGGAAAAATATGTTGGTGCCTTCTGGAAATTCCTCAGACAATGGTGGTGCTGCACGCTCCAGATATCGAGGATCCTCCGAAACAACTTGGGGTAAGCACATTTGAACGGCCCGTTCTATCTCCTTGTCTGGGCTTTCATAGTCCTTGACAAAAGCCCCCGTCTCGAGACGCTTCAAACCTTGAGAGACGTCAACTTCCGACAATAATCAAGGCAATATTATTGTCACGCACCTTTCAGGGGTCGAATATGTAGTAAAACTTCAATAGTTCCGGTGATAACACCCGACCTTTTGGAATACGCTCGCTCAATTCTTTCCGCTTTTGACTTCCAATGACCTACGCCTTGCGGAGTATGCGGGTTTGAGACGACCCTTTGCTCTTTCCCAGGGATCAAAGCAAGTTTCTCATACTTGAAAAGCGAATCCGACACGGCCACCACCATACCCTCTTGCAGGAAAGGCCAGCCCATGAACGTTCGTTTGCCTATCGTCCCTTGCGCTATACTCTCCGTTTTAAAATGTTCATATGGGTTTTCGATGTGCACGACCATTGATTTATTCCGGCTCTCCGAGCCGTGAACGTTGACACCGTGAAACCCTAGCATAGAGGTATAAGGCAGGGTCTTCAGGGAGGGAAACCCGGCAAGGGCATCGGCCCCGGTTCTCACACCGTCACAAAGGCCTTCGATGAGATGAAGCCCGTCCAGCGTAGGTAGATCAAATGGTTCCATATGGCACGTGCACCGATAGATAGGAGGGAAGAAGCCTGGTAATGAAGAAGGATAGAGTATAGGTTCCTCCGTGCTATATGAAAACTTTGTACTCGTGCCAAAGGCGTTCCGTTGGCGTTCCTCAGGTGTTAATCGGTGTTCCCGGGCTGGTTGAAACACGTGAATGTTGAATCAACTGGATTCAAGTGAAATGGAACAAAAGCCTTACCCGCCATGGCTTTCAGTAACCGAACTTGGTCAATGAAAGGAATCTTAACAATCGCCTCCCAGTCTTGCTTTTTCCCATTCAGGTCTTGTTCAAACTCCAAGGGGTAGAAATCAAGGATGGGCGAATTAGGATCATACATAAGATCCTATAGTAACCCCAATCAGCAGGAAAAGGAGTATTACAATGTGTCCTGTATTTACCTGATAGGCTTGCGGAATGTGCTCCTTGCTTGCAACGGGTAGCACACCCATAAGCTGTTCGTAAGGTTTGAACGGCGTCCCAAGCTCGAAATGGAAGTTCAATTTGCCGACGTCGCGTAAATCTGTCAAAACATGTCTCTACCAAAAAAATACTTCCAGAACTGAATAAGCGAACATACCTGAGATACGAGGCGCATAATGATAGTTATAAAACCATCCCCACGATGCAACACCGCTATAATAATAATGCATAACCCACTGCAATCCTTCCACGTAGCGATACACCAGGTCTCCTAACTCCTTGGGATCGTCATACGAAATCTCTAATTTGCCCTTGGAGATCACAAACGTTAAGGATCTACCAGGTCCAACGATGCAAGGATAAAATCGCGTACTTTATAATAACCACGTTTCCACTCGTCCATTTTTTCCCTGATAGACCTCTCATAACGCGCTTCGAAACCACCCTCGTCGTCATCCTGCGCAACATGGGCTTTCTCATACTTTTGCAGCACCCGATCGACTGCGACACGACTCTCCTCATCTTCTTCAACGTCTTCCCAATCTCCCTCTTCGTCTTCTTGTCCACTCTTTGCACTCCTCCCACTTGGGGTACCATTTCCATTCCTTGCACCAACATTAGATAAAGCCTCGTCGAATGTACCCGGAAACCTCCACGTGACCAGATTGTTGTCCTGCTCGTCATACTCGTCCCACCTCACCGAAAGGTGTAAATCCTCCGCCAAGTCCTCGACAAACTTCCTCTCCCTCGCCGGGAAGTCGTTTAGCATCGCTAACCTCGTATCACGTGGCTGCGCAGTCAACGCCTTACTCCGGTTCTCCAAGACGAACGCCTTGACCTTCTCAAATATTTTGCGCTGCGGTACGGTGAGTACTAGATGATAGCAGTGAGTTGCGTGTTATAGGTCGAGAAGTGCCAAATTAGGTAAGCTTACTCAATTTTGACCTCTTTCGCGCCAGTTCCATCTCCTGTACATGCTTCGCCTGCCTTCCTTTGTACCAGTTCAGATCTGCGTACTCCTTCTCAAACACCTCCTGTTCCCACTGCGCCATCTCCTCCAACACAATCTGAAGTCTGTTCGTATTGATTGTGCCACTCTCGTTCATGTATCCATCTGTAAGTCAAGTGAGTCGAGTGGCACACGACTAGTAAAAACCACTCACCCATGCCTGGGAGGACCTTCTTGTACACCTCGAACAGCTTCTCCAATCCATTTTCGTGTATATGCAAATCAGGTAAGTTGGGTAAGAAATCATTCCCAACAAATACAGCCAATAAGATAAAGTCGTCAATGATCCGTTCAAGATTATACGTGAACGGCAGGACGGGCTTTAAATCGCGAAATTCGAGGTCGAGATATTCGCGCAAAAGCGACAAATGGAGTAGATAAAAATTTACCGACTCCAAGCTGGGGGGGGAGAGGTTATGCAAAGTGAGTTGATATATTTATATGAAGGTGAGCAATAGGAAGTATGGTACGTACCTTGTGGCCCCCTTTTTTTTCGAGCTAGGTCCAAACTTGACCTCTTCACGCAATAAACAAAAGTGGGGGTCATGGCTTAATAGTCCCAGCATAACCAAATCAGCATCGAGCCCATATAAGCAATGCCGTATATTTGGATTGTAGTCCGGCTGGGCGCGTGACAGCCGGATGTACTCCATAATCTTGTGCTCGCCTTCGCCTGGTACTTCGTGCCCAGACAGAACCACCTCGACATCGCGCCAATTTGAATCTTCGGTAATCTTCTTATTGATGAAGTAACGTAGCTGCGCCGAAAGACGTGCCATGAAAGGCGTGCCTTGACAAAGCTTATTAGATACGCGGGGAGGGAAAACGACAACTGTCACCAGCCAAGCGGACAGGAAAACATACCTGGTGTGATACAATTGCTATCAAACGCCTTTTCCTCTGGTAGTTTCTCTCCTTTCTTCTCCGCCTTCTCTCGAATCTCTTTAGCCTCCTTGGCAGTTCGAAATCTCCTACTCCGTTGCTGATTCATTTTAGCTCTGGGCGCTACCCCGTCTACCGCCATGAAAAAAAGCTTCTTGGGCTTTATTTTACCGAACAAAAGGTCCACATAAGCAAAAATAGAGGTGAATATTTGTTCCTCCGACAGTCGAAAATGGGCATCCTCATCGTTTGGGTGCGAACCTGAGAGAACGCTCTGTCAAGAAGGTATGTGGCAGCTGCACGTAAAAGCCTCTCACAATTATGTATGATTCCGTTGAAGTCAAGATATAAGTTATCTGAGTCAAATGAGTTTGTGTGCCACGCTGTTCGCAGCCGTGTCGCTCACCAAATTCGGGTATCTTGTTTTCTTCGATGAGTTGGGATGTCAAGGGGTAACGCTCTCTATAAAATGTTTAGGAGAAGAATCTTTGCAATAGCTAATGATGAGGCATACGAAATATAACGAAAGAACTGGGCGTATTTATAAGTCGTTGGTATTGCTTTGTAAATTTACAAATGAGCCGTTGAGACGAACCTTTGGGATGCCTAGAGCGGGTAAAGACAGTAAATAAGTAAGTAGTCTAAGATAAACACTAGTAGACTCACCCATAACGACTGCTAGGACTGGCTGTAGGTTGGGTTTGGAGCTGAAGACGAGAGTGATGCGCAACAAACGGGCGTCAGCAGCAGCACAGCGTGGAGGGTGGAAATTTCCTTTTCAGGCCTAACTTCGTTTTAGTCGTCGATATCCGAGAATCCATGCGCTGTCAAGCCATGTCAGGACCTCAGCCATCTATGTACTAAATTATACATACATAGGCTTTATTGCCCTCGCCACAACACAAAGGAGCCGCTGCAAAAAATTCCTGTCGAGGATTTCTGCGCCGGGTTAGGTTACTACACGCAGCCGTGAATCCGTTCAAGTCAGAATAGGTACATCCCTCTTCATCCGTATGTGACCGTTCAATCAGTTCTAACGCCAAATAAAAAAAAGAAAGGAGGTTCACCCCATGCGCTCAGCGTTTCAGCGAAAAGCTCTAATCAATATTGAGACTTGAACCATCGACATGGCTACGGTGCATTCTTCAACGCGCTCGCAGAAAGCAAATCCCGAACTGTAAGTGGACACAACCACTCCACCAATAACCGTTTCGTCTCGAAATCACAAAGGTGCCGAGCCAGCAGGGGATCAGCGGCTTTCGAGAAGGCCTCAGCGGAGTCAGCGCCCTAACGTCTTTCATCTGCGCATTGGAGGTGATTTTCCTCCGAGTTTCAGAGCTATACAGCCGGGTATCCCGGAAGCACCACCCTCCCCTCCAAGGCAACAGAGATCGGCACAATAATGGACACATACACGATCCTTATGGACATGTGGTATTAAGCAGCATCCTCGATCCTCGCAACGGAGTGCCTGTGTTACCGCAATAGATTCCATGGCCACCGGGGTCACTAGTCAACTATCCATCCATGTCTAAAAATTTGTATTATGGCAGGTACATGGACTTTGACTCCATCATCACCATCGACGGTGTTCTGTGCACTTCTCCACTTCAACTCCCCTTCCTCGGAACAGTATAAGCCACCACCTGCCCGCTCTGTAACACAGAAATATAACGACCTGAAACACATTGACACGTCCTATGACTGGTAGAGCTAGTTTAGCCATGGAAATCAAATCGCCAAGGTAGCATGTGGCGAATCATTTTTTCTATAACACGTTGTTGACTCTTACGCTCCATATCATCAACAAAACAAATATTAAGCGTTCTGGACCTAAAATTCATAAGCCCCGAAGTGGGCGTGGCATAAACATGGGTAGCGCCGAAAGTCCTTTCACTTGACATCTATAGCCAAGTGCATCGCAAGGCGATTGCCGTACATAATTGATACATACCCAAGGCGTAAGGCGTCGACATTGATAACTACTGTCAGGACGGTCTGATGCCATCGAAGAAGCAAGAGTCGTTGAATTAGATAGACAAAAATATACACTAGCTATCGTGCAGCGGACCGCTACCGAAGTGGGTTCAAGGTCGTCGACAACAAGGATCCGTTAGCTTCTATGTCCGATCGATGATGAAAGCCTTTTTAGTTCGTATCCTATGACATAGAGCCGTGTTACAGCCACTCAACAGTCTGAAAGAATGATGCAAGAGTCAGCTAACGATCCGGTTCAGTATCCTCTGAGCCAAAGATTTCGTACCGCTGGTGGCTTCGACGAGATATCGTAGGTTACTCTATTGATACCTGCCACCTCATTTGTAATACGAGAGGAGACACGCCGTAAGACATCCGGTGGGAAAACATACCTACAACCCACCATTCAATCAGATTATGTAAAATAAAAAAAAACAAAGACCAAAAAAGTACCAATCAGCTGTCATGAAATCTTCAGATTGTACAGCACGTAAGGCAATAACCTAATGTGTACAAGAAAGGGGCAAAAGAAAAAAAAAGAAAATAAGATCAAATCGCATATCAACTAAAGCGTCATAGGCTGTGCGCCGAGATTGAGCGAAACGCACCTGCTCATAGGTTCTCTGGTCACCCATAACTCCAACCGCTTTGACCGGTAGAAGTACAGCAAACGCTTGCGCGATTTGGTCGTACAATCCCGCTCTTCGAATTTCTTCAAGATAGATACTGTCTGCATGTTGTAGTATTTTTACTTGATCACGGGTAACAGGACCTAGAATGCGTATCGCAAGTCCAGGTCCTGGAAATGGATGTCGTTGAACTAGCGGTGCTGGGATCGAAAGCAGTCTACCAAGTACTCGAACCTCATCTATAATGGGAAAGTGGATAATGAGTAAGCTAATAACGCAGCCTCGGTGAAAGGTGGGTCGATAGTCTAGCCCACGTGCCTTTGAATAGTTCTCGCAGAGGCTCAATTAGTTTGAGCCGCATGTCCTTGAGTAATCCACCAACGTTGTGATGTGTCTTGATGGTTGCGCTCGGGCCTTTGAAGCTGATACTCTCAATAACATCCGGGTATAGGGTGCCCTGTAAGAGCCATTCAACATGGCCTTTGTTGGAACCTTCTTTATCTTCTTCATCAGCCTTGGCTTCGATCTTAGAAGCCTCCTCCTCGAAAACATTGATGAATGTGTTACCAATAATTTTGCGCTTCTGTTCGGGGTCTTCAATTCCTTCGAGGCGCGTTAGGAACAGTTCCGATGCATCCACAATAGTCAAGTTGACGCCGAGATCTTTGTTGAGCATTTCGTTGACTTGGCTCGCTTCGTTGAGACGTAGCACACCATTGTCGACCATGATTGCATGGAAACTAAGGTAGGTTTACATTAAATTAGCGAATGGTTTCTGATGAGGGTCGTATCATTATACCGGTCTCCGATAGCCTCTTGCATTAATTTTGCAGCCACAGTGCTGTCAACACCTCCGCTGACGGCGCCAATGACACGGCCCTTCGGGCCACAAATGTCACGAATTCGCGCGATTTCCTTCCCGATGAACTCTTCCTAAAAATATACCCAATAAACAAAACGGGGGTAGTAAGATGGCAAAGAACACCAAGAAAATCACCATGGTCCAATTTTTTCGGCACCCACAAATGCCCAAAACAAACCGACCAATGAGCTCCTTACCACGCGGTGAATGTGTTACTTCAGGATGAAACTGAATGCCATAGAGAGGCTTTGAGTTATGTGCGATAGCAGCATATGGCGCTGATTGTGTGTAACCGATTGTATGGAAGTCTGGAGGGAGTGCTGACAACTGGTCTCCGTGAGACATCCAAACCTGAATACAGCTTCACGTTAATTTCGGTTCTGAATAACATTTTGTAAGTAAGAAGTGGGGCGAGAACCTGCATTTCGTCTCCTAGGCCTTCAAAAAGCGCGTCAACCGATGAACTAGCTCCTTCGACCTTTTTTATTTGTATTTGCGCGAAGCCATATTCGCGATGATCGCAGGGTGCAACTTTTCCTTTCAGATTCCACGCTAATTCCTAAGGAAATTTAAATAAGAAGAAGGAAGTAGATAAGTACAATGGTTGCGATATCGGTTTAGAGAAATGGCGGAGCGATCAATGCTTGACGCGAACCTGAAGTCCATAGCATATTCCAAGGATTGGAATATCAAGATCAAAAATAGCCGGGTCAGCGTGTGGAGAGTCTGTGTCGTAAACAGAATAAGGGGACCCCGATAGGATTATTCCTGAGGGATGAATTTATTAACTTTGGGTTTGACAAGGGGGCTACTCTTTGTTTTTCCTCATGGAGCCAACCTTTTGGTTTGAATTTGATGTCCCTGATCTTTGCTGTGCATGGCATCAGCTCAGCATAAACGTTATGTTCTCGACATCTTCGAGTAATCAGATGGCTGTACTGGGGATAGATAATGGGGGTTATTTCAAACGTCGACCTGGTCATGGGTTTGGTATGAATTATCACCTGAGAGCCAAAATCTAAAATAAGGATGGTGTCAAACTGGTCATGAATCTCCGCCATTTTTTTTTGACGAGATTATGCTGAGTAGTAGCCAACTGATGCTTAGTAGAGCAGAGCCTACAGGAAAGGAGACAAAAGATAAAGATGAGAATGGTTACGTTATCCCTCGGCACGTGTAGATAACATTATCTAAAAGAAATAATTAAAATTATTTTTAATCTGATAACGTTGTTGACTTTCAGTTGTTTGGATGATTTCTTTCTCTCTTGGAGTTCGAACGGTACCGAACGGCAAAAAAATCAATTTCTGAGCCTTATCAGTGTATAACGGCCAGTCCTACGCTTACACTGCCTCTAGATCTGTGACAAGTATCCCGTCTCCCATGGAATATGTCCCAGTATTTTTGGATGCCGTAACCCGTAACCATCATCGGGTCCATGATTTCATTGGGTATACTGCAATGGAGTTGATGATGGAGCTTGACTTGGGCAATGCCGACAGGCCCTGGCAGGCTCAGCCCTCATCTTCAGCGACAATCCTCATCATCTGTAATGGCGTCATACAAACGCCCGCACGTTGTTCGCTTCGGCCATGGGTTTCAAACGTTCCCAAGTCTGCAAGGAGATCACCTACGTTACACATCGACTCTGACCATAGTAATTTTTTTATCTTTTTCGAGACTGGCACCTGCCAACAGATAACGATCCACCGCTGTACCATCTCGTCAGCTGTATTTCATAGCAGTGTACGATTTAAGCCACTTTGCTATATCAGCCCCCGGCTCAAGAAACACCCGAGAAGCGCTCATCACGCCGCTTGTTATCTTGTTACGCCGCAGTTCATTGGCAGAGAGGTACAGGTTTTACTTTTTGTTACGCGCCGCCCCGACGCAATGGTGGTGTATGTGTGCCTATGATCAATAGACACACGCAAATACACAGCTCTTTTTTTTGCGTCAGCGGGCCCCAGTGCCACCCAGCGACATATGATTCAAGGCATTTTGTGGCCGAAATGTTGATTTACAGGACGTCTCCGAATCACGCGGCTACTGTCTCCCTTCGAAATACCCAATTAACGGCGAACTCTCAAGCAAACGTCCACTCCCAGACAATTGGCCGTTTTTGCACCGCTGCCTTTAGCGAATCCATTATACATTGTCAATCGAGCGCTCAGGTGTCGTACGTACCGACTTCTTTTAGAGCTCCAAAAAGAAACAAGGGTTCACCGATCCCTTAGTTTTTGTGTTCCTTCCCTCGCTCCCCTAAAATTAAATCCGAGTTCGAGGTTTACGCAAATGTTGTCCCTGCTCTTTTTTGATTTTATAGAGGGTGACGTCGTTTGACTTCGATTTCTCAAGACCTTATGAACCGCCTCCCGATCATGGAATAATGGCCATACTAGAGATCTAGACGCCAGACGCTCAACGTGGGTCACTCCCCTCTTGTAATGACCAATAAGTATGTCTCCATTATGACCCATATCTGTCCGAAAGTCTCCAAGGAAGAAGCGATACGGTATGCAGGCGTTCCCGCATCTGATCCAGCGAAAATCCAATTTGTCAACCCGAACTCTCAAAATCAAATCGAAACGAATCTACATTCTTCAGTACATGGTTTGAGTGGAGTCAGACACGTTCAAATAGACAACTAGACCTATCTTTGTAAACCCGACAATCTACTTTTTTGAAGTGTTCGGTCCTGAAATTGTGCGCGTCGGTACATGTTTCAATCCGAGGTCCTCGTCACTTTCAGCCCTGAACAGGTATGAATCATTCTTTTACTGGCTTGTCCCAAGGGTCGGGGTTAAGATTTAATCGTCGTTGATATCATACCACCAAAAGCAAATCGAAGTGGATATCACGGCGGTGAATCCGTTTTCATAATCATAAAACCTGATCTAGCCCGCATGCCCTCGAAATGGAGAAGTAACATGATTCCACTCAGCCGTACCTGGATTTAAGTTCATGATACATACTGACCATTTCGTTTGGCTGTAACTAGACGTATAATCAACATCCAATTTATTCGCTGATGGAGAGGACCGCTGAAGGTGTTACTTATTATTATGGATCACAACTGTCTTGTCTTGTTAACTTGAAACTTCTGTTGTGACACGTTCTTGTTCCCACCGATCGACAAAACAGAATGGGGTCTTCTATCACCAACGAACCCGTTCACAAGATTATGTTGATGCCTTCCAGCTCTACACCATTGTTTATTTCTTGCTATAATGTAATGACACCAATGTGGGTATCGTCTTTTGATCCGGGAATTTTATGAACCGGTGGGATACCCGTTTTTCAATCATCGAAGCTTCTTCAGAAATGACACTGAAGGTATGTCCCCAGTTCTCGGGATGACTATCAGCTGCTCACAAGGTTGCAGGGATTTTCTTCGGCTCCACTGAGGGGTTGGCAAAGGATTAAGAAGTGCCATCATCGTCGAATATGATTCTCCGTACTTATTAAGTACGGAGAATACTAATAGTACACTGCCTATACATTTGAATTACATGGTCTGCGTTGTACACAGACAAGGGCACAACTTTACATGTTACGGCCGATCCTACCAAACTTGTTGCCAACCTCCGTCCTCCGTAGGGTAGAATCATGTGTATTGAAAGAAGAAAAGAGAAAGAGAGATCTCGCAAACGTGGGCGAGAGTCATGAGATATGAGATATAGGAACACCCGATCCCTGGCTTTCCCGCATTTCCGGCGCTGGACGGATGTATAATCGGTGAAGGCCGATTTTAACGCGGCTATCACTTGGCCTTGTCCCTGATTCTGAGGGTCTCTCTCCCCTCCCCCATCTGTCGCGTAGTGAAAATATTACCCACATATGTTAATCGAATTGACACGTCCCATAGCCGCCACTTGAGGCGAAAAGAACGCTTGATAGATGCCAAAACTTCTTGGGTGTTTGGGTCCTGCCCAGTCTTGAAAAGCTGAGAAGGTTGAAACCCCATCCCAAAAATAACAAACTTTCAAACAGCGTTGGAGCTTGGTAGGGGCTCGCGTATGTCATCCGTAGATCCAAAACACTTGTATTGAGCGCAAAAGGATACCAGATTGATGGGGGGGAGCTGCGAAGAGAGCTGCAAGGAATCCGCGCCATATCGGATATAGGACATAAGCTGGTCGGGCGGGGGTCCCGAAGAATAAATTCAAGTCCAGCTAATTACAATAAATATTTCTTTAATTTATTGTGGTGCGTATGCGAATAAAAAAAATAAAAAAATAAAAACCACAAATGGCCCTTGGTTTCCATCAGGTGAGCGACGCAGACTTTTTTCTAGGCTGGTCGTTGGGGGTTGTAAACAATGTAGAAAATAGATTTACCTCCGAGGAACAAAAATATTTGGTTGCTTGCAGGAAAATAAAGGCATTTTCTTTTTTCGTTTTGATGGGTCAAACTAACCCTTTTGTCCCCCTGGAATTAACTCATCCTCCCATCATCCAGGAATGAACCGAATTTGGTATTTGATCTGGTCTTAATCTTTGTTTCGGCTTAACGGCAATTTCCTGGGGTCCTCATGTTACCTCCCCTGGTATGTGCTATGTAGTTATGTGCTCTCTTCAAATGATCACAGAAAAATAAAACAACAAAGAGCCTAGACGGGCATGACAAAGGGCCTCATGTTGCCCTTTTCACAATTGCACGCCTGGGAAAAGCCCCCAAAAGCGCGTACTGATATGATGAGTGCTTCTTGTGCCCTCCGACAGATCCGGGTTTCTAAATACATGTGTACGGGTCTTGGGACGGTCACACCATTGATAGCGAGAACCCCATAAGGACGAGGGTTAGTTACGCAGTTGTTTAGCTGACGGCATTCTCAATTGCGGACATCGCTCGTAAACAGTGGAAACTTCCTCATGGGTACTTATCTCATCTGAATAGGACTCTCAAATTTGATCCCGATCCGTTTGCATGGGCCTGTGAGAGCTCAAACCAGTCATCCACCCCCAGTCCCGATGACTAATTGGGAATAGGCCTCCTGGATGCAATAAGTATCCGTAGGCGCATCATTCAGATCTAGAACGCCCAGGACCTATAGACGCTTACCCTCTCTCTCTCTCTCTACTATCACTATCATCTACACCTCACATATCTCCACTTCATTATGCTCTGCAGAGAACGCCGGTCATGGACTGCCAAAGAGGACCAACTTCTGCGCGACGCCGTTGAACGAGGTTCGTCCTTAGCTCACTGCCCTTTGCTCTATTATCCTCAACGTGTCTCCCTTAGAGGATCCTGATAACCCAAACCCTTCCAAGTGGCACGCTATAGCAAAGCACGTCCCCAACAGAACTAACAAGGACTGTCGTAAACGTTGGTTCGCAAAAATGGCCTCCGATGTTGTGAAAGGTGGTTGGGCTCCCGATGAGGACGAAAAACTGGTCAAAGGTATCGAGAAATATGGCACAAGGTGAGTTTCTCAAGGGCTCCAAGTCGACTTTCCACAGCTAACGAACAATTGATCGGTCCTTAGGTGGTCACTAGTTGCCTCTGTTGTACAGACCAGGAATAGTGACCGTAAGTCAATGCCACCGTATACCCTCCCTTGACTACAACTCCTAACCTCTTTCTCGTTTCTAAGAATGTGCCAAGCGTTGGACTGATACACTAAACCCAGCCATAGACAGGACAACCTGGACGCCGGAAGCTGTGAGTTTGTTGTCCCTTTGATCTCATCAATCCGTATGACAACCTGACGCCCCCACGTCACAGGATGAACGTCTCCTACAAGCCGTAAACGAACATGGCAAAGTGTGGACAAAAATCGTCAAATCTTATTTCCCTGGCCGTACAGGCCTTTCAGCTAAGAATAGGTACTTGACCCCTGCTGCGCGCACGCCCAGACGTCTTGAGCTGACCGATTACACAGATACAACAGTATCACTCGCTTCAATGCCGACCATTCTCGGGCGGCCCGCTCGCGTAGAAAAACGCCCGATCTCCTTCCGTACATGGCCCACCGCAAGTCTGAAAGCGTTTCATCCTCGTCATCGAGTGTATCCCCTTCAACACCCTCAATTCCCATGCCTGAAGTCCCACACTCCCCGTTCTCATCAGCTATCGACTCTGTCCCAGAGTCTTACCTCTTTGAAACGTTATCCGGCTGGTCACATACGCCCTCCCCACTAGAAACGGCTCCCCATTTTTACCCTCAATCAAATATGTACGCCGTCAAGGAAGAAAATATCATGCACAACTCGGTGCTCTCGCTGGGCCATTCTTCAATGAACAGCTCCAGGCAATCCTTCGATTCCTCTGCAATGTCCAACTATGCGGACGACTCACACATGCTTTATGCTGCCCCCAATTCTACTCCCCAAGCTACACCCCGCGAGACGGCGTTCACACAGAGTCACTCCAATAACTCTTCGACTCTGTACAACATGATGTCCAATGACATCTATTCATCATACCCGCAGTATCCCACGGGTTATCAAAACTTAGACGTAAATCAAATGTCGTTGTTCGACTCCCTTCCCCACCCAGGTAACATGCATGTGAACATGAACTGGGGTGCACCGAATTTCGGGATGAGCCGTCAGGACAGCTCAAAGACTGTAGGAAACTCAGTACGTTTGGTTTCCCCTCTTTCTGTAGCGTCTCCGCAAGTTGCTAAATGTGCCTCTCTCCCTCCTTTAGTTTGTTTTCTGATATCATGCACAATGGAAGAAATATAAAAACCATTCTCCTCTTCCCCCCATGTATGCCACCACTTCTTATTCCCTTCACACCAAGGCACTGGAGACGCACAATTCCTACACATTACTGGCCGGACCCAACTCTAGATAGATGTAGTTTATTTACCCTATGCTTAAAATAATTGAATTTGAATGACCATTGTAGTAACAAGTCAAATTGCACAGCTTCAAATATATATTGCTTCTTTTCTTTGTCTTAGGAAGAAGGGTTCATCCCATTCATTCTTACTATAAAGAAACGCGCTGTGCTTCTCTGGAGAAAGGGGAGAAAGCGAATATACGGAAGATCTTCTCTCAAAGTCAAGCAGGATCCACACACCCGCCGTAAAGACGGTGCTCGGTAGTGATGTGCGTATACCGAAGCAGTCCAAGGAGATTTAGTAGATGTGTATTGATGATGATGATGAACTATGACAGTGACAGTATCAAAGCCTTCCGTACTATGAAATGATGAGTCATAGCGTCCTCGATGGAGTATTTGGAAGGACAACGTGAGGATTTCCTCGTCCACTTTGTTGTCTGAGTGGATGGTATCAGCTGATGGAAAAAAAACCCCGTTGCGTAAGACCAGCAGAATATAACCCATAATCGACTGATCCGATTTTAAAATACAAAGAGCCATAGCTAGTGATGCATCAAGTGACACAGTAGCATCCGTCGTATACTCCTCGGGAATGGCGAGGACCTATGTGGATGCCTTTCACACCAAATAGCGTCCCGTGTACCTTTTCCGTCTTTCCAAGAATCTTGTTCGAAATCGATGTAAACACACAACAGCCACGGTTGTTCAGTCCTAACGGCATCTACGGCTTGTGAGGGGAGGGAGGTGGTCACCTGATGATAACGGTTGAAGGGGACTTACTTAGAGGAGTTCCCTTTTGTGCGACGAGACTCTTGTCATCATCTGATGAACGATTGCACCTATAGTTGGCAACCAAACAAATGGGACGCTTGCACGTGTAAAAAAAAAAGATTGAAGGTGGAATTAACACTTATCGCCACTGCAAGCCCGATCCATGCCAAAAGATATAAAAAAAGCAAAGCAAGCTCATCTCTCGCGCTTGTGAGGATGTTAGCATATGTCAATGTTATTGCCTTTTTTCAGGGACCTCAGCCAATATAGCCAATATCGGGCAACCACGCCTGCATCCACAAGCTCGTCTAGTCGATGTCGATGCGAACATGAAATGCCGAGTCGTTGCGTGCTGGATGCATCTTTCATCTACAGATTTTTGATGAACTGCAGGTTCAGTGGATCCACTGAACATCCTAGCAATTACAAGCCCAGCTAATAGAAAACCTTTCTTTGCGGCTATTGAACGTTGTAAGTTTCAACAGATCAGTGTCGCTTAACACCGTACCAATATCGCCACTGGGAAAGGTCCATAGATGATAGCATCTTTCTATACAATCCTGCAAGAACTGTATAGCGGCCCAAAAAGATGACGGGGGATGAGGAAGTTCGAGCATGATGATGAATGTGCCAAATTTGGCGGGGTCGCTGCAACCGCAAATCAGCCTACTCGTTATGTGTCGCCGTCGCATACGTAAAAACGTCACAAACTTAATTTATCCATGACAGGAGCCCATGCTGGCGGGATGTTGTGACCGCAAGATTCGGAGCAGATATGCCATGCCATGGGCTTTGGGAAAGATTTGAAAGCTTTCATAGGGCTCCCCTTACTGCTGACACCATGGGTCCCGTATCGGTATCGAGAACAAGGGGCCGACCCGCCAACAATTAAAGACCATCGAAATCAGAACGACTTCGGGTCGCTTTACACCAGAGGTCTAGTATCTACTTCGTGACGCACGTTGGCCAAGAATCTGAAATGAAACAACAGAAAGATCTCGGGAGTAGCATAGACTGCTGTAACCTGGGGTATATCTCGATAGCTCTTTGTATGTATGGTGCTTCGTGAGGACTCGGTATGGGATTATGAGGCTGAGGATTCTGTGTTCTGTGTCCGTTAGACTCAAGGTATGCCGTTACATAAGGCTGTGCACTATTTGCTCCCGTTTTCCTCTGACCGTGATACCCAAGTTCACTTGCAAGCAAGACGAGAAGATAGAACTCATGGCCGTTGAGAGCCGATAAGAATTTCAAACCAAAGGGATCAAGAACACCCAGCGTGTTACCCATTTCACCTCGCAACATTCCAAATGGCTAAACCTTCGAGACGCAAGGTGGCCAGGTGCTAACCGACGCTTGAATAGGTCACGGTAGAGGCATCAATATGGAGTGATGTATCTGCATCTTTATGCCCTCTTGACTTGGGCCCCCAAAACCCAGTTAGAAGTTGGGGGCAAGGGTACACTAATTTTGAGCTCGTTGCGTGTGGCTTGATGTTTAAACATGATCGTCGGCAAATCGTCGGGAATGGATTCCAGTCGGACCGCATCACCCCGCCACCCGCTATAAGTAACTAAAACCGCCCATCGCCGAAGGATTGTAACCCTGCCGTGCGATACCGTTCTCATAATATGACTGAATTCAGACCTGTTTTATTGACCTTACCCTCTTTGGCGCCACCCATAGCTCTAGAGGTGCCTCTCTACTGAACTTGAAGGTGTAACACGAGGCGTGCTAATTCTCGCCTCCCAAAGATCTTGCCCTACGGTCTCACTCTTCACCGAGTCATCTTGCAAGCGGGTCAGGTACGTTTCACAACCAACAAAACCTCATCTGTTTAGCGCGCTTCATAACATCTTACGACATAGACGCATGATATTGTGATCGGGCCTGAGATTGCAGAGGATCACATCAAGCAAAAATACACAAATTCTATCGTTGGACGCTATGCTAACCGCATTCCAGTTGGGACCCATGTTTTGGAGAGGAATGGTATCAAGAGCGAGTTTACCGCTCAAGACAATGGCGAGTGGTAGTGTGATTGACCGGTTAAGTTCCGTCCTTGACACACCTTACCGTCTTAAGAAAATCCCCGAGTCTCGTTGCACGGAGGCCCTGTAGGCTTTGATGCAGTACCTTGGACATTGCTTACAACGGATGATCCACCTACGCTTTTCACAAAGGTAGAACTAGGTCATCTATCGTCGCCCACCATCGACTATGCTATCTTTCGCTTGGTCTCTCCGAACGGCGATCAAGGATATCCTGGGAAGCTTGTTGTGGAAGCACTCATAGCTTTGATCGGTCCCGGGGGGCATAAACATTCTCCTGAGCCACCTGCAACTACACTTGAATACAACATGGGAAGCATTATATTAGTTTATCGCGCAAAATTGGACGAGGAAGGAAGGAAGGTTGTGACACCCGTCAACCTGACCCAGGTATGTTTTTAGTGCCCACACACAACACCTGTAGCCACTTGAACCCGTGGACTCGATCTTTCGTAGCACTGGGGCTTCAATCTTGAAGCAAGTCTGCGGGAAGGACCTCTAGCGACAGTCAAAGAACACACTTTGACTATCAAGGTAGTTCAACATTCCACCCTTTTTCGTTGTTTATAACGATCTGTCATTAGTCAGGTCACATTGCGGAGCTAGGGCCAGATGCGCTCTCCACTAACGCACGGTTATCATCCAAAGACCATCCATCCCATGCTCACTCCCCCAAAAAAATAGGAGACCTTTTCCCTGAAGGGGGTTATGGTGTGTAATCAATAATTCTTTTGTCCAAAGAAGCCGAGCTCGATCTGACGCCCATCAGATGATTATTATTTTCTCCAGAATTCTGCTGCCAATGTCGTACCGACGCGTATACCTATATCTTCTTTTAAACCTGAACTGGATTTTATCAAAGATATTGTTCAGGCATCCAACGAAGAGCAAGGAAATGCCGTCCGTGGAAATCGTCTCAGTCCTGTTGTAGAGCTCGCTTGTGAGAAATCTGGAATAAGACTAATATTTGACACCAATCGTGAGTCACCCCCCGTTCTAGTGGCGTTTGAGGTTTGAATCCTCACAACTCATGTTCTATCCTAAAGAGCATGGCGTTATGTTCTATTCTAACGGTCTTGCGAAGTCGACTTCGGGAGCCCGGAAAAAGATTCATGGTGGCTCGGGAGTAAGTGGCAACGGAGATTCATATGGTCCTGGAAGTACGTTGGCCTAGGCTCAAATTTATGGATGAACCTAACAACAAGGGGATCTTGTCGCCTATCTAGCCGCAGCATTCCTAGAGTTTCACGAGGTAATATTGCTGCGTCCTTTCTGTGTAACACCTAGCCAACTCCTTTTCTTGTACAGCCACTTGCCGCGTTTTTGGATCCAAAGAACAAAGATGGGAACGATACACTCCTTACTACGGAAGAGATATACCATAACTACGTGCGGTGCGACGTTTTGTTCAAGGATGCCCTTCCAGAACAAAACAATGATTGAACATCAAATGCTTATCATATAGGCTGTGTAACATATGTAAGGTGTTTTATCTTGTTCATTGTTGGCCTTGTAACACGGGCTTTCCAGATTGGTCTTGTTTTTTTAGTCTGCTCGGCCGAACTATCCATTACCTGCTGAAGATTACCCATGTTGCGCTGCCATTACTAAAAAAAGACTGTTGTTCTCGACCCTCCGATCGATGTGGCGCCTTATTGAGCCGAACTGCGATGTCATCGCGTCACCTTCTTTTGGGGGTCACGCACGCCTCCGGGTGATGGCGTAGAACCTGCTTCTGATCTTCTTGAGTAACGTTATCGTTTTGAGGGACGATCGTTAGGAGGTTCATTATCTGCGGAAATATCGCCGTCGGTTCTGCACACATGCCGTTCGTCCGTCAATTGGGTCAACATTTCCCTTGGTGTCGCTCAGCACAGAGAAGCGGGACTTCTGATCTCCGATCGACTAACTTCTCTATCTATAACCCCGCGCAATCCACTAACTTAGCTCCTCTAGAAGACTCTTGTTTATTAATCTCCGCGCACTCGCGCTGTGGTTTGTTAACCATTGTAATTGTAACCATGCTAAATTTTGTTCAAACCCATCTGGTAACCCCAATGGTCAAGTATTCTGGAGTAGTAGCTTCCGCATGGACACATTGGTGTGCTTACCGCTATCTAGGCTGTGCTTTGAGAGAAAAAACCATCTAATTCCCCAGAGTTCCCTAAGCTTATCAACTCATCACCATTGTCAGCATAATATATGATACTTACGCAACTTGCGCCACGCTGAGAGTCTAGCCTTATATATTCTCAGTCGCCAATCACGGACAGTCAGGGTGTGTTATACCTGTATTTAAATCTTCGGTGGTATCTCAGCTTCAGAGTGGCTCAACTCCACACTTATTGAGCTTGAGTTTCATGTAGGTCAGAAAAAAAAAAAGGGATGTCGTTAGATTGATATATTCATTCCAAGTGGGCCATGCGGCTGTGCCCAGCAAGCAATGAGGCCAAGAATGCTGTGCGTGCGAAATTTGATCGCTGACATGTTACCAAGGCCGATGGGCGTGCAAAGTAAATATACACAATCAATCAGCCACCGTAGGAACCTTGTACTGGCGAGCTAGCTGTCGTCAACGCCAAAACTGCTGCAAAGGCCATCTGCAAAATCAAACGAGTAAGTAGCGAAGTCTTCTATATCAAAATCTCTACCTGTTGGGCATCATCTTGTATCATATGGACTTGTGGAAAGGGTTGGATGGGCTCACAGTGTTATGGATGACGAAGTCACGATAACTGATATAATGTACACCCTCAGCTGCATACGAGTGCGAACCTGCCGCAGTGCGTACTCGAGATTATTCGCAGGGTATATACATAAGGCTTACATTCGACCTAGCTTCCGCCTCAAGAAACAGCATCGCCCAGCATGATCATTTCTAAAGATAATAGGCGCAAAATCTACGAGAACCTCTTCCAAGGTGCGCACAGCCATGGTGTTATGCGCAGTCGAGTTGTTGATATTACTTTCGTCACAAGAGGGCGTCATGGTTGCCAAAAAGGATTTTAATGCACCAAAGCACGAGGCGCTGGAAGTTCCCAATCTCCAGGTCATCAAGGCCCTACAGAGCCTTACATCGAGGGGTTACGTCAAGACACAATTTTCGTGGCAATACTACTATTATTCCTTGACCGCTGAAGGTGTAGAGTATCTTCGGGAATGGTGTGTACTGTAAAAGTCTTGTACTATCGTCTCATCTGATCACTTTGGCTCCCTCTTTTTATAATCAGGCTTCATTTACCGGCAGAAATTGTCCCCGCCACCCACAAAAAAGCTGCCCGGCCTCCTCGTCCAGCCACCGCGCGCCCTTCAGGCGGAGATGGCGCCTATCGTGCTCCCCGCGGCGACCGTGATGATTACAGGAAGAAAGAGGGCGGTGCTCCTGATGAGTTTAGACCACAGTACGCTGGTGTTGGCAGGGGCGCTCCTAGGGAATAAAAGTATCGTTTTTCAGGATGTATGCGTTTCATTTCATTTATGAACAATATGAGCATGCACCCATCATTATGCTCGCCGTCTCTGATATAATACCTTTTTAAGCCGGCGAATATACCTCAAACGATCCTCCTCATCCATACGTCTCATCCA
The DNA here is from genome assembly GCA_018221785.1 of Calocybe gangraenosa. NCBI lineage: Eukaryota > Fungi > Basidiomycota > Agaricomycetes > Agaricales > Lyophyllaceae > Calocybe > Calocybe gangraenosa. The sequence continues at coordinate 31,743 of JABCKK010007973.1, forward strand.
TACGTCTCGGTAAACTCTAGTTCTATTCCACTCTGCTAAGCACCAAGCATGCGCAATTGACACCAACCATATGTGGAGCTATCTAATCCTTTGAGATGTATATTTATTACCTCCCCATCGAGATTCATTGTCAGCATGACTCGCCAACCACAAGGCTTGATGTAGTACCTCAGGGTTTCGGAGGTTTCCCGTTCGACCTGCACGGCTTTCTTCCAATCCGCTATTCGGTCATTGAACAATCAGCCAGACAGCACGAAATGTTATCTATGAAATCAAACCTAGAGCCTCGCGTCGAGGTTGATCTATACAGAACTTCCTTCCAACACTGCCAACAACTGCTTCATACGGCGGAATAGAATTCTGGAATCATGGGACCCACATCTTCATAAGATACAAAATAGATCCCCAAAAATCTTCACACATCCCCCTGGTTGGTTATACTTGTCAACCCCCTCCCCTAGATGTGGATCATGTCGCGGTTAACGAGCTCCGTCCGCACAATCCCAAGCACCCCTTCGGCCCCTTGAGACCGTACTCCCACGGAGGATATACCAATGTCCGCCTCTTCCTGCTACATTCACGGCCCATGTTGTCAGCACACTTGATTCTCCGCAATCATCATCTCTGTCAATGACACGGGATAGGCTATTGAGTGGCCGTATCACGGTCCTGATATCCGCTCATATGCCTCCGAGGAGAGCCTTAGCCTTCCAGTAGGCGGTGGTGCTCTTCAAATAAACTATGAACTAGACCGCCGCTAGGCTGTACAATGAGGAGGGGTCACATTATGATTGTTAGTCCTCTTTCTGGTCTCATACAAGAGTGTGCAGCTGACCAGGTGGTCAGGCGTTCGTGCTAGACATTTAGAAAATCAGTGATCTTTGACCAGTATGTGGATCAAGTGTTTGCAAGCGCCAGCGACAAATACTACAGCACTTATGATGTGGTACAAAATAGATTACCTCAATGATCAAAACACAATATTGTAAGTGACAGGTTGGCGCCTCTTCTTCGAAATACAGCGACTGATTGGAGAGACGAAAGGTTTTCCACACAGACCATATATGAAGATCAAGCCACTTTGAGTAGGTAAGACTCATCTAGCCAACTGCCATGATAACAGGGGGGTTGTGTTGTGGATTCAAAACTCCAGGGCGACCAGCTAAACCGCAATACCCCAGCGTCTTCGAGAGCGCTTGCGAAGTGAATCGGGCGTCTGATTTAGGTGGAAAGATTTTTCCTGATTGAAAGGTAACATTCTCAATGTCTTTTGTGTCCTTCCTAATGATACAGTGCCGATAGACAGTGCACAAAACTAGCGCTGTCGATGATTCTACCACGGGCGAGGTATAAAAAGCTGTGGACTTTGGGTACTCTCACTCAGCAAACCAACTGCCCGCTCTCCCAGTGCTCCACAATGGTCTTCTTCAAAATCTTCTCTGTGAGTTCTTGCAAGTGAATGGCTCACTAGTATTTGCGGCATTCACTAGCTGTTTTTCCTTGTCGTTGGCGCCCAATGCCTTAATATTGCGGCCAGAAACGCGTCTAACGTGGCTATATACCCTCTGGCCTCTCTAGGTAACATCGCAGCAATACAGTTCAATGCTGCTGGCGTCGTGCATACTCGACTCTTTTATCAAGAAGAGAGCGGTGACATTATTATCCATGCTATAGCGAATGGCCCATTCACAACTGGCCAAACTATCCAACACAGAATGATTGTGCCAGCTGCTGAGGTACTTCGTTACACACCCATCGCTGCAACAATTATCGGCGATGGGACCAATGGGGTATGATCATCGGTTTCACACATCTCCCCTCTGCTAACAGCTTCTCTGTTCAGATTCATGTGTACTTTTTGTCCCCAGACCGCAGGCTCAGCGAATACAGGTACACCAGTCCGGCAGGCTGGCGAGGCGGTGCCGGATGTCCATATTGCATCGACCATGCTGGATTTGCCGTGGCAGATGACAACGTCTTGTACGCTCTTGAACATCCCTCCAGCAACGTGCTGCGAGTTGGGTTCATCAGTCCAGGAACACCTGGAACTGTGTCCGAGGCCGTTACTACCAACAGTGGGTTGTCGTGGCAGCTTGCCCCTTTGCCTGATGCATAAAGTCTTCGACATCAAAGTTGTCATAACGATGGTTTTTGGTTTATCTACTAGTATTTGTGCCATGTTTTTGAGCTTCGTCTAAATATGTTTCTTTTGATAGGAGTGAGATGAGCATTCTTTGATAGCTGGGGTGAGACTCCTTCATTGCTGTATCAACTTAAGGTGACTATGCCAACCTCGATCGGACGTATTCAACAGCCTGAGAAATTTAGCTGACGGTAGGACTTTCAATTTCTCGAAGCCCCATGGTCATATTTCTAGCCATACTAAACCTGTGCTCCGACGGTAGTGTAGTCCGAAGAACAGGACACAACGCAGCCGAATTTCCAGGCCCTATAACTATTGGCTTGTTGGCACATAAAGGCACATAGACTATCCCGTTAGGCCCTGATTTTGTACGATATGACAATGTGTGGTTGGCAGTTGTTAACGTGATGAGCGTTCCCTCGGGATTGGACTTCTCCCCATCAATTATCAACCTTGTCATGTATATGGTGGCTGTCTATATAGGCCCGTTGGTAACCAATTTTCTGGAGCCAATGAAATGATTTCTTTGCTCGCTCATCATCGTGTGGCGTTGGCTTAACCCCGTCAAATCAAAAAGCTTGGAATTGACACGCAAATCGCCGGGTCACGGATTGATAGTCTATAGCGCACAATGCCATTTCTCAAAACAAAGTACAAAATGGAAACAGCAAAACTTTATCAATGTGAAATATGAGTATGAACAAGCATGCAGTGTAAATAACCTTATTTTGATATCCAGCGGTAATGGGGGGGGGAGAAATCTTTAGATAAATGACACATATTGTGGAAAAGAAAAATCTGAAAATAGTACAACTTTCAAGCAGAACCACTACTAGAAATATCCATGGGAGCAGTTGGCTCCCCCAAACCATCATTATGGTTAGCCCCACTGGCCACACCTGCAGCAGCACCCTCAATACCACCTTGAGCAGAAATAGCATCAATCCAGAACATTGATTGAGTGTTTTTGGTTGACAGCACATTGTTGATGATGAGAAAGACAACAGTTGAATACATGGCCTTGGATTTGTCCTTCAACAACTGGTGCAATGGAAAAGTACCATGGATACATACTGTCAGTGTGGTGAAGGTTGAGTAGATAGCCTCCCCAAAGTAACCCCATGGGGCATCTGGATGATTAGGAATGGCATATATGAAGGAAATGAACACCTAGAAGTCTGTATTCATAATACTGCTATGGATGAAGAGCCAGAGCAACTCACCTGGAGCACTGTATAGACAACACCAGACTCAACAATCACTGAGTGTGCTCTGTGCATGTGACCAGCCTGCATGACAGCCAACAGCTTGGGTCCAGAATCTGCGTGTACACCTACAAAATATGACATTGGAGTTACTGTTACATAGCAACAGGGTCTGTTACATACCATAAAGTATATCCAATTATTGATGTTGAGATAGCATCCGTTAGCAGTGACAGAGGGCTTAAAGCAGTGTAGAATGCAAAACAGATATAATGAATGTCATCTGAACAGGCATTATAACCATCTTGTGTGGATTCAAGGGCAAGAACCATGAAAGTTGTGGCTGTTAGGAGATATGGTCAACTTGTATGGACAAACTACTCAGAGCTGTGGGCATTTTTACTTACCACAAGTTCCCAATAGCAAAGCACATGGAAGAATCATCACCCATCGAAATCCTTTTCCTAATGGTCCAAAAGACAACACCCATGCCCTCCAGACAATGATAATATCAGTAATGATCCCCTGTCAGATGATGTTGGAATACTTGATAGTCGAGTTAGGCTTGAAACATACCATAATCCGTGAGATCCAAGTGTTAATTAAAGAATAGGGGAATAAATGGTCGTAAATCTTGTTCAGCCTTGATATATCCACAGGGTCACCAGGTGCAATGAGAACCCCTTCACGGAAGAGTATTGTCATAGAGATTACAATGCAAGCCCAGTAGGTAGTCATAAGGATGAAGCTAAAGACTGTCAGTGCAAACATTGTTTTGTTCGGCCAAGATGTCCTCTGTTGTGTACTACATATAGAGAAGTTAGATGTGCTAATTACCAATCATGAATTATTAGAATGCACTAACGAGAATTGATAGACCACAATGGAAAACAATACTACAAATATCCCTGTTGTGTTTTCAGCAGTGACTAAGTACGGTGTTGAAATCAAAGCCAAACCAGTGCACCATAAGCAAGATGAAGAGTGACCGTGCTAGCTATATCATAAAGCACTGTATATCCAAGGAGAGATAAGTACTGGTGTTCGTCAAAGCTTAGCATAGTTGGCTTTCAGAATGACAGTTGACGACACAGAAGACTATAGTTCATTTTATAGGGACTTTGTATCCCAAAGAGAAGCTGATTTGGTCTGCATAACCACGATTAGGGCTTCAAGTAGATCCCAGGCTGTCTACTAAACACAAGAGATGAATTAAAGATATCACAGTTTCAGCACTGATCAAAGAATCAACACCCCTGGAAAGTTGAAACTCACCTTTGTATAAACAATGGCACGATTGCCTGCCTAGCTTTCCACGATAGTAATAAGAACGCGCGGTAAACTGTTGGTTGTCAAGCATGGGTTATGAATCAAAGCATCAACATCAAAAGAGATCCCAAGAAGTTGCAGCAACCATAGATCAGCTGAGTTGGATTCAGCTAATTAAGTATGCCGTTACATGGCATTCGAGGGAATAGGTTACGCGTGATGTATTTCGTCAAGTTCTATGTGCGCATGGTCGTCAAAGGTGACATGAAAAATACCAGAATATCTTCGATCCATAAATAGCTCGAGCAATGATACAGCCTCATTTTATGCGACAACAATATTGTTAGTTCTGTAGAATTAGTCAAGCTAGGTGCAGGGGGGGATGCGTGGGTCTCGACAAGCTTAAAGATGTTGAAGACGGCACAATACCCTCAAGTAGCCATTAAGACGATCCGACATACACGCGTTCGAGTGTAGCACATATTCCTGGGATCGTAGGCTCTTCCTGCCACCGTAAATAATATTCAACATCAGGCTTAACGGATACCAAAAAATAGAGCAAAATTTAAAGCAGACCCGTGAGGACGCCAAAGAAAAAACAGGAGAAGACTCAAGTGGTGCACTCGAAGCTGGGTGCTGAGTTGACTAAGGGGAAGGTCGATTGGAGAGAGCAGTTTTATTTTGCGACAAGGCATGAAATGAGGTGGAGGGAAAGGGGGGGTTGACCGGAGTATGTTGGTAGCGCAAAAGGTTGTGGGATGTACCCAAAAACAAACAAGATGTCGTGAGATGGGACTGGGCGGTTTGACAGGTATATAAGTCTGACATTGATCAAGGCATGACGGACTTGTTCGGTGAATTTTGGCTTGTTACGTTGAAGGAAGGTCTGCTAATATCACGGGAGGTTTGGTGCTCCGTGGTCAGCCACGTCCCCACGCCTCCTCTGCTTTATGTGCGGGTTGCCCATTGTGTTCGCGTTTGACAATCTGATACCGTCTGATGAAGCGGATGAAGGGAAAAAAGAAGTTGCAAGGGAAGAGAGGTGGAAAGATGTAAGTATGTGGAGTGTTGTCGTTGCAGCTTTGCTCAAATTGAAATTGATATAATTTTGTCACCGTTATGGGAAGGAGCTTCTGTTGGGGATCTGCTGACTGTGCGTCGCGGAATTGGAGAGTTATTGGGTCAGTAATACACACGATTGTTCAACGACGGCTTAAGGGTAATCGCGGGAAAACAATTGTGATAATGTATATAACACTTACTTATACTTGACTTATGAACTGCGAATCCCTTGTTGTAGGCTTCCTGTATTTAATTAACTTTAATAACTTGGGCTAAGAGTCGGGCGCGAGAATACATTCTTACTCGTACGCGGGCGAAAATGAGCAAGAGTGATCAAAAGTTAGATATCGCGCGATTCGACAGGTGGGAGAACACCTTTATACAAACGTTTTGGTGGTACCTAGAGATAATCCTCCCCGCGCGCATTCTCTTACGCTAGTCGGCCTTGCATAGGAAAGGAATGTCAAGTGCTAATCGAATGCAAAAGAACTTAAAAAGAATGAATGAGAGTCCACACGAAAAGAGATATCTACACCAGATGGTCACCTGATGGATTCAGGGAATGCCTGACGCCCAATGTCCTCTACTGACGAACGTGAGTCGTCTGTGCCCCAAGCAGACGCGGAGTGACCTCGAGAGTAAGCGATTAACCGAACCGTCTAGCCGCGCCGTTCATCGAGTTTGACCTGTCATGGCCAGGAGAGTGGTTGAAAAGAAAAGAAGAACGTTCGCAAGAAGATAACGAAGGAATGAGGGAATTGGTAGGTAACAAATCACTGAGACGACACCATAGAATATGCATCGCACCCAAAACACTTCGATAGAAAATATATATGTAATCATGGTAGAGCTAAACCTAGTAGTTATGCTTGACTAGGCAAATGAAAATGTCCAGCCTTTGCCACCCCTAATCTTTAAGGATTGGGCAAGGGAGCAAGCGACCAAGTCAGCCCACTATTGCTGGTCACCGCTTCAGTCACTGTTCCAGGCGTTCCTGGGCTGACAAACCCAACTCTGAGCACATCACTTGATTGGTGCTCAAGAGCATACAGGACTTTGTCATCGGCGACAGTAAATCCAGAATGATCGATGCAATACGGACATCCGTCACCACCCCGCCAGCCTCCCGCGCTGGTATACCTGTATTCTCTAAGTTGGCGGTCCGGGGACAAAAAGTAAACATGGATCTAGACAAAAAGAAATGAGTTGAAGAAAAATAGACGAAAGCAATGTTCAAACCCCGTTGGTTCCATCACCAATGATCGTCGCGGCGATGGGTGTACAACGAAGTACCTCGGATGATGGTACGAGCGTCCGATGGGCTGTGGTTTGTCCCGGAACGGTGTTCAGTGTTCCATGGATAATAATGTCCCCGCTCTCGTCTTGGTAAAACAACCGAGTATGCACGCCTCCTGCTCCACTGCCAAATTGTATCGCCGCAATGTCGCCAAGCGCGGTCAATGGATATACGGCCACGTTGGACGGGGCTCTGGGGGCGATGGCAAGAGATTGAACGCCGATGGCAAGGAAGAACAGCTAGTAGGGTGTTATCAACTCGAGTGCTAGTGAAAAAGTCTGCCACTGGAAACTCACTGAAAAGAGTTTAAACATCGTAGAAATACCTGAGGGGACTAAGCAGCAAATTTGCTGAGTGAGTATTCCTCATCTCTACGCGCTTTTATATGTCGTTTACACAATTATCAGCATGGCCTCTCTGATTAACCAGTGACATGCAGAATTGTGCAAAAAAAAGCTGTATAGCGCCTTCCATTTCGACCGCCTGATGAAGCCTCCTAAGCGCTCTCCAACTTGGAGTGATAATTGGCTGATCGCCTTAAATCAGTCGATATACTCATACCTAGTCTTAACCGTTGCGCCATTTACTCGCTGTAGTTGGCAACTTCTTACCGTGCTACGAAGCAGTTGGCTCTGAAGCTGTTCGGTAAAACGACTAATCTACGTCGACTGAGCAACTTTGGATACAAGGCCCGGGATCCGGGAGACGGGCATCGGCAGGCCAGGACAAGTACAATGATTCTGGTACCACGATGATCGCGGTACAACTGCTTCAGCCTGATGCTAAAGGCATGTGAAGCAATAATCAGTGGGGATGGAGCGTTGGTAACGGTGGTCACGCTTGTGTCACAAGGGTTTACAGCAACTAAATTCCATTCCATTCCATTCACGATGTCGTTCCTGAGGCCAAAATGGAAAACCGGACATTCACAATGCTATGTTTTGATCTTGCAGAAGATGTGTATGTTTTCTCGCAGTTCAACCGAGTGCTCCTGATTTTTCTTCCTTATAATTGCTAACGATCCCAAAGATAATTCGTAACTCCATTTCTACGAATTGGCTAGTTTTTCCTCAGGTTTGGCGGAGACTTCTAGCACGGATATACCTCTTCTAGCTTATGTGGGGATACAACGGAAAGTGCTGACATTGTTTGTATAGCGAATTCGATGCCTTGCGTCCGTCGTTTACCTTGATACGGAAGGCAAGCCATCAGTCTACACACTGTAAAAATGGGGCGAACGCTACCAGGTTTGAAGACTGGACTCGGTGACGCAACCATCTGGCTGATTACTGAAGAATTTTATCTTCTCGCTACTTGCAGTCAAGGGTTACCTCAATCACAGTGGGAACACACACTGCTAAAGATGCAAAAATAGGAGGCCTGCTTAGAACTGGGGCAGCAAAAGATGTTCTGGGAAGTTACAAAGAGATTTAATCGTTAGGGCAAAGCAGCGAGTTGCCACGTCCCACAACCGGCCGTAACTACTTCAGACACCGGTCGGGGAAGTCCTAGACTGGTAAGAACGCATACAAGATTCTATCATGTGCGTCACCACCATACCTGCCTGACAGACTGCTGTACGTATATTCGCTGAGCTTGGGGTCTGGGGTCAGAAATTATACATGAATCTATGGGTAAAAAGTTATCTCAGCTAGGGAAACAACAATCCTATGTGAAAACGTTACCGACCCCGTTGGTTACATCCACGAAAAACCGTCGCGGCTATAGGCATACAACGAAGGTCTGCGCGGCTGGTATAAGCGTTCTATGGACGATAATTTGTCATGTAGCGAACGACCCATTCGCCACCCCGTGAATGATGTCCTCGCTACCGTCTTGTCAGAATAGCCAGGTGTGCCATACTCGACTACTGCAGTGTTGCCATCGAGAGCAGTGGGTAGGACGCAACGCTATAGAAAAGCTGATGGACAACATGAGTACCCGGGCTATCAGCAAATCCTCATTTGAAACTTAGTGAGAAGTGAGAACGGTTTAGAGATGGACAACCACAAATAAACCTAGTTACTAGTTCCGAGATAATGGACCAGATAGATATCTAACACGAGTGGGTCAAGCATTACCAACTAGAACAAATGAAAAAAGAAACAACCACTTACCTTGTATATATTTGAGTCACTATATTGCCAAGCAGGAGCGCCAATGATACACACAATGATACATGCGTTTGGCTTCCTTTCATTTTGAACAGGCACCTGATACACCTTGTTAGCTTTCTTTTTTTGCGGCGCTTGCACAGGTATTAGTGTTATGTACAATCGGCCGGTCTCCTCATCACTGGTATTTTATGCATAGCCAGATGATCCATCAATATGTAGTGATATAGTAGCCGACAAATGATGCGAATAATCAAAACAAGCGCTGCGCTGTTCTTTGTTAAGTATTGGCGCTTGGAAAGACGCTAGTTCCGAAATAACTAGATCCGTAGCACAAGTAAATTGACGCATGGTCAGTTACATACCTTTGTGGGCCTATGACATAAAGGAGTTGATATCATAGCCTCATATTTTCGATATACATTTCAACGAGCTATCATGTTATACCATCAATAGATGCACATAATAAATACAAGGAATTAGAGTAAGCGCTTTGGAAGCTGCTCATAAACATTAGCTCGTCCCCTTGAACTAGCCAGTCCTAGTACGTACACAGCTATGTATGATCAAGGTATTGATCTATGGCAGTGTGTGACGAGAAGCAAGTGATATCGATATGGCCGACCGTATAATGTTGTAATTCTGATCATGGCCGAGGTGGCGACTGTGAATAATCAGATGCACTGATATGATTCATCGAATGCACAGCTCAAGAAGTGTAATGATCAGATAGAGCATCAGTTGAGTAGTGTGATATTGAGACTTACCAATTGAACGGAGCTTTGATGATCTCCCTTTCATCATCAAGCGGAACCGTTGTTGACCGGCAAACTAAGACGGTAGACGTCAGTCTCCGCAATTTACGCGCATGGTGTTCCTGAAAAGTTTGAAATACTTATTTCGAGGAGGTTCAGGGCGTTAATTTTCGAAAAAAGCTAGGCGAGTTCCTATGTTTCAAGGTCAGCCACCCACTCCCACACTTCCAGCTCTGAACGGTTCGCGCAACCCCAATGTTGTGCATCTTGCCGATTTACGATTACTCGAGGTACTTCTACGCGCTCGTTAGGTTACCTATGGTATCTAGAGAGGGACAACCTCCGACTTAATAGCGCGGTTATACTACTCACCTGTAATTATGTAGCGCCGTAAACTAGTCAGTCGAAGTTCGAAACCGTAGGTCATACATATGTATTAGCATACCATTTCTGTTGACCCTTTAGGCCTCGAGCTCGGCAAAATATACGCTTTCCTGTCCATGTATATGCTTCTCTATGTAGCACATGAAAACCTAGGTCGATCAGGTCTCAGCTGGCCTCTGATGGTGATTGATGGTTGGCATAGGCTGTGGGCACATGAAAAGTCGGAATCAAAATTAGCATCAATATGCAACGTTCCTGTTGAAAGCTGCTGAGTGTTTCCGAAAATAGCATGACATGGTGGGAGAAAAAGACCTCAGCATCAGAGCTAAATAAAATTTGATAACTTATCCATCGCTCACTCATGTTTGGCTGTTTGGTTAAAACGAATGATCATAGAATAAACTGGTATAGATAATCGAGGCTACTACTACTACTGTAGATCGACGGACAAGGCAACAAAATCAACTCTTTGACAACTTTGATGTCAAGATGTCAAATGATTCAGGCGCTAGGCAAGGGAGCAAGCTCCCATGTCAATCCATTATTAGTCGAGACCGCCTCAGAAATAGTGTCAGGGTGGTCTGGACTAATGAATCCGACTCTGAGCACATTGCTCGTTTGATGCTCGAGAGCGTACAGAACTTTGTCTTCGGCGACAGTGAACCCAGCGTGATCGATGCAATATGGGCAATCGTCACCACCCCGCCAGCCTTTCTCGGTGGTGTACCTGAACTCGCTGAGCTTGCGATCCGG
>JABCKK010007974.1:0-42108 GCA_018221785.1 Calocybe gangraenosa
TCCACCACCAGCGCGAAACGAGCTGCTTCCAAAGCCGGAGACCCTGAAAACATCTCACAGGCAGCCAAACGTCGTAAACGGGCACAAAAAGACGGGAACTGGGTCAAACCATTAGCCTTGTAAAAACGGGTGAAATTGAAGAAGAAAACGGCAAGTGAAGTGAAGAAATTGGGTAAAGGAATAAGCAGATCAAGTGTCAGGTGACTCGTAAGACGCGTTTGATCATGAGTAGGGCTGAGAGCCCTACCACATCGTGAGTGCGCTTGGCAACTTGACAAGAATTGGCGCTATGTACTAAGGAGATACTCTTCTTCTCGGCTCACAGCTAGGTTAGATTGCATGGTGGAACCACAGTATACACAAACGTTGCATCGCGAGCTCGTGCTAAACATACCGGCCGACATAGGACAATACGTCTCTTTTAAATTTAAGTCTCCTGGTTGACCCCCCTTGAAGATGTAAGTGACCAGCGCTTTTAGAAACTCTGACTAGCGGCAGGGAGACCTCGAAAAGGAACAGCAAAGGATAGCTCTAACAGGGCCACGGCAGGGCCCAGATGGTCTCACCACAACTGAAGTTGCACGGTTGACTGATCATCCCGGGCGGCGTCCAATGTTTGATATAGAATCTTATAGTACCATTTCAAAACAAGACATTGGAGGTAGGGTGATTGTGCGAGTCACAGTCAGCTCACATCGACTCTTTGGAACAGAAAGCTTCTCAGCGAGGGTAAGACATCGTATGTTGACACTCATGCTTTGAAGGATTGATCACTCTGCCACAGCCTTTGAACTCGAACCAGGAACACCTGTCTGTGTAATCAACTTGAATGGCCTGGTTTATGATAATTCCACCGTAAAAGTTGGTCCTCTAAGTTGGTCATTGCTTCCACCAGTATTGAATGCATTTTAGCCTGACCTCCTACCGGATTCAATAGATGGCGTTGTCTTGGCCCCTTCAGAGCTCCATGGCTCAGAACGATTAGTTCCACTCCTACTATATATATTCGCCATCCTATCCGAAAGACATCTCAATTGATTTATCTGGTCGGCTTGACTTGTGTAACCTGGATGGTTTCTTGAGCGATGGGATGCCCGTTGGGGTCGCTTCACTCAATTAGCAAGTGAAGAAATCGTGCAGCCAGAAGTGCTTGAGTGTTGAAAGTGCGAAGTCGGTTTTGCTAAGGTGTCCCGCTGCTTGGGCTTATGTTTGAGTGTTGACAAGCAAATTTTAGTTGCTGGATTAGTTTACTTACAGCACATGAATTTCCTAGCCAACTTGCCAGTCCCGGCCGCTCCTGAAGCTGCCCCTGAAGCTGGTCCGAGTGTCTTGCAGCAATTGTATTATAACGAGTATCTTTTCTATGGGATACGGGAAAAACGGAAGTTTACTTGTGTGTTGATGATAGACGCTTGACAACGTCAGGCCATGTTCGCGGGCGTCAATGGAGATATACTAGTAATTGAATGAACAGCACGCATGTTGAGGACTTAAGACTTAGTGGCCATGAAATTATGAGTCCCACAGTGACACAGTGCGGTTATAAAGAATAGCATAGCTGAAGACGATCTCCGTGAGATAGCTATTGACCAGAAGTCAAGCCCGGAAACACGACGTGACTCTGGAAGTATGCGATGGCAGGTCATGGTGCGTTTAAAGTCGATCTCAAATAGAAGGCTGGTAAATTTTTGGGGTGCGCTATGGCAAGAGAAGCATACTCAACTGTTGGGCGAACGCCACTTGCTTGATAGCATCAGATCAGTTACTACAATTTATGTGATTTCTATATAAGTATTTGTCCCAACTTACAACTTGACGGGTTCTCACCCGATTCTCTCCAGCCGTACTAACATGCGACAACTTACTGTTTATGACAAAACCAAGTGGATCCCTTAAAACGTTGTCTTTTCACTCTTGATGGACTTCAATGATTAAGATGACAAACGCTGCGCGTCTTGGACACAGCTTGCGTAAGTGCTGGCCATTCGGTATTTACCTCCGTGACAGCCAGCGGACTGAGGTACCATCGACAGCACCTAACTTGGCGGAAGTAGATATATCCCTGAAGGATAGGCCAACGCCGATCTCCAAGGCTCGCTGGTGGCTATGATCACTGGCGCTGATACTTTCTATCTTGCATACTGTTTGCTGATGGTCTACTACAAAGCGCGCGATTCTACTCACCTCATAGGACAAACATATTATCACCGGGTTTAGGCACACACCGGGAGCCCATGTCACTGGAGGTGTTTTCCCATGTGAGGGTCGAACTTCCATGTACGCTGTATGTCTAAACGATATGGATCGTAGAAGGCATTTTTGTGGTCACTCTCAGGAAGGGGTATCACGGAGAAAAACATTCAGTTGTGGAATCATGTGTAGGTCGGATTGTTCCATTCGAAATTCTGGAACGTGATAAAACGGAAACCATTTTGATCGCGTTTCAAAACCTCCCCGTGAAGCGGTTATTTCTTTATGAAACTTGAAAATATTTGAAGTTAGCGTAGCTAGCTCTGGAGGGAGATAGTGAAAGTGAGAAACAAAGGTGGTAAGTGGAAGGACAAGTAATTACGTAAGTTATGAACCAGGTTCGCGATCACGTGTTACTTATGAGGCTACCCTTACTACACGCTCCACCATGTTAAGCTCCCGCCCAGTATCGTTTGCTGAAAACCAAGCTTATCCAGTCAAAACCCCTAGGAGAGCAAAGAACAGGGTGGAAAATGATATTCCGACAACGAAAGGATTTAGCAAGGTCCATTCCAAAGAATCTGCGCTGCGAACACCCTTTCGTCCTGATGCCCAGCGTGAGTACTATTCAATTACCTCGCAATTTGCTGGTTTCATTGACCGTTATCTAGCACTCCAAAAAGGGTCCTCAGCGGTCAATACTACCCAAGGAAAGTCAATACTATTAGTACCACGCACTGTCTCTCGTCCTCTGGGAGACAAGACACCATTTCCCAATAGGACAAACAACAAACAGTTTGAGACGCCTGCTCCCCAACTACTGAAGCCGCAGGTTCTCGCTTTTCTAGAGTCGCAGCCACAGGTACAACCAGGCAAAACCCCCGAAACACAGCTTCGCCCAAGCTCGGGGAGGAAACAAGATCGTGTTCCAAAGAGTGCTAGCAAAATTTTCGAGACCCCACTTAATAATGGGAACTACTGGGACGTTAGTGAGCTTAGCATTGAAATACCTGAAGCCCTGGTTCAAGAAAAGGAACCAGAAGACGATTACGACGAGATCGAATATATGCCACCCAACACTTTAGGTGCGTTACCCCTTTCACCATGTAGCCTTGTGAAATAAATCAGAGACCCCACAAAAGACCTTGCATACCAACCGCCTTTCGATTTTGAACTGCCTGACTATAAAGAAGTTGGAAAAACATTGTTTAAACTCGCCCATTCATATCCATGTGAAGATATACCCGTAGCAGAGATACAGGTAGATGAGAGTGATATACCACTACCGGTTTGGGATATGCTCCCTTTACCCGAACTAGGTGAGGCCCCAAGTTGCCTTCTCTCAGTTCCCGTGCAATTATTGACGCCTGTCTTCCAGAAAGCGATGACCCATTTGTGCAAGCCCTAGGACGCGAAAATTCTGTAGCATCCGCACCGACAAAGCCAGCCTCATATTTGAAGGAGAGAGCCAGGCCCACACCAAAGATGACCAAGCCAGTAACTGCGGCTCCACAGCGCGTTCTACGCGCGACCTCATCTGTTGCACCAAAGTCCACCACAACTAGTATGCCTTCTTCTCGCCCTGGCACTTCCAACTCGACAGCCCGATCTGCTAAATCCAAAGACGTTGCGCGGAGTGCTGCTGTACATCCTCCCGTAGTCAGGAAGCAGCCTCTGACCGCTGGCAAAGGAAAGGCTCTTCCTACACCTCGTGCGCCTGTGGTATCTTCCCTCCGGCCTGCCAGTACCACCACCACCACCTCGCGTCCTCCCACAGCGACAGCGACTCGGAGTCGCGTGGCAAACACGGCTGCTTTGACAGCAGGCCCTGTGCGCCGACCTGCAACGTCTTCGTCGTCGTACAAAACCGTCGCTACAGTTCCAGTTCATAGCACCAACTCAAAAAGGTCAGGGACTGAGAATATTAAGGAGCGGCGACTCAGAACAACAATAAAGAAAGCGAACCAGGGATCTGATGATCTCATCCTTTTTGTAGACTCGAGGGAACAGGTGGACGACGATTTCAGATTTGATGTTTGAACTGAAAACCCCAGATGGACCCAGTTGGGGTTGTAACATATGTAAGCCTGGCTGTCCAAGGCCGGTTCTATGAGGTAAAACCTCCCATAATTTCCTGTGTAGTACAGCATAAGCAGTTTGTAAGATAGATACATGTCCGAGTGATAATTTCACCGATGATGATGATGATGAACGTCAAGCTTGAGCCATTTAATCCACTCATTAGATAGATAGTTACACATGTGCAAAACCGTCTGAAACCAGAACTATACCATGGTATAATTTATAGTTAACCATTCCCCGATCCATGGACTAGATATTTTTGTTCCTCCCAAAGGTTCGCCTTTCTATACCCTGGTTTCTTCCACTATTCCACCCCTCGCAATATCAAGGCTATAACTACCCTGTTCACGAACCCGCCTAACAGGATCCTCTCCAAATTGGTCAATAAATGATCTCGACTGCGCCGCCTCCGTTTCTGATTCCGACTGGAGTTCCGAATTAACTCTGTGATCATGCGACTGGGTTCTAAAGGCAAGGTTCATGCTCGTCTTCCCTCCTCTATCTTCGTCGGCGTTGAAACCGGTATGGAATGCGCTACGTCTAGCCTCCCATTCACGAAGGTGAAGTAATAAGCGAGCGGTCATCAGTCCAGAGAGGCTATTAGAAGCAGGTTTAGCCATTCGTCACGAAACCAGGATAAAGGTTTTCTTCTTACGGTATTGTATAAGCGTTCAGAAGGCGCTGTAGGAATCCACCCTGAGTACAATTGTCAAAAACATACCGTAGCAGTATATGTCAAGGGGGATCGCTTACAGGAATAGCCTACATTGTGGCGTTGAATTAGTATCTGTCAAAATGCAGATAAAAATTTTTACTCACAACGTTGAGAGCCAAGTTGGCGACAGTGAGCACAGTTACTAGACTGTTATTAAGAGAATATTTATAAACACGCCAAAAAATTCGAAGTTGTTGGACTTTACCAGAAATAGAGGACACCTACAAGAATCGTTAGATTCGGTTTCAGTCTACGATCTAGAACATATACCCTGCTCAAGAATAAGAAAATGCAAGCCCCTTTTTTGTTTCCACCAAGACCCATTGACGTTCAAGGCTTGAACACTTCGAAAAGTGGTGAGGCCAGCTGCCAATATCTCAAACACCACCGTCATGATAGCGAGGAGGCCGGAGACTACATGCATTTTATTCATTAAATTCGGGAAAACTCCTGGGTTAAAGTATGTTCCCCCTACCGCTACGAAAGAGTCTATCAGACTATGTATAAGAGAACCGAGGCGTGCAACTTACAGAGGCAAATTACTGCTCCCTTTGCAGGACGATGCTGGGACTTGGATCTAAGGTAAAAGGCCTCAGAGTGCAACACTTCTGAATCATGTTAATGGATATACAATATCGAGAATAGTGATCATTAATCCGATCGAAGAGAAGAAGAGAAGAATCCAGATATTTTTGTCGAACACCGCATACGTCCGCGCCGTCCATACAACTAGTAAATAGCATCAAGCGACGCGTGTCTCACAGCAAAGGGAACATTACACACAAACGACGGCCAATCTTCCAAGGACACTGAAGGCACTACTGACGACATATCCTGCACGACAGCTGGCTTAAGGCGTCAGACAAGGCTCTCTGATAAGCAAGGATAAAGGCCATACTAGATGAGCGGATATGGACTAGTCAGAACTATGATTCGAATATAGTAGCAAAGAACAAGCCCACCTTTCCCGTGATCTTATTAGATATAGTGAGGAGATAGATGAGGTTTGCCACAAGTGAATAACGGCAGAAAAAGTAGAGGATAGTCGATAAGCGAAATTTCTCTCTCCAGATGTATCGAACCTCCCTCCCGAATGTCAGTATATAGTCGTAGTAGATAAGTGCTTCACAACTGTTCAGCAACATCGCGATATCGTTGACAAGATTCATGACAGACCGATGCTGGACCACTGAATGCAGAACTGGATGAAACTGGTGTAGTCCAGGGCAGTCATTAGTTTCGCGAACGTCTAGCAAAGTCACAAACGTACTGGATAGACGCGGCCGACACAGCGCTGGGCATAGTTAAGAGCTTTTGCCGAGAGCGGGGGTAAGAAGAGGATGCACTGTGGCGGCCACGTATGTCATCTTAAATACCTGCAACTTAAATACCTGCAATGCAATGTCGACAGAATATGTATTGCTTGGACATCCAGGGGTTGATGGACCCAGCTTTGGCAGTGCGCGACAATAAGGGGGCCGTTGGAAAAGGAGACTCAAAGATTAGGTTGCGTATCAAACTGCGAAGATCGCACAATGTTGCGAATGAGGTGATAGGTACTGTCATTTGTGTGAAGAAAAGTTACTCTTGGTCGGAGAGAATAACTGTTCTGGGTGAAATGAGAAGCGCGCGCACCAGAAAGAAAAACCAGCGTAGTAACTTGGAAGCTTTGCACAAAGCTTGAAGAAACAGTTATAATAGACCAGTGGCAAGTGGTTTGATTACTCTGATCCTTGATTGTGGCTGCAGCGCCGATGTTGATATCAACGTGATGAAAGCCTTGATACATAAATAAGATAGATCTATTGAACTTGTGACACAGCCTGCGATAGTCATACAGTTGCTCTTCAGTATTATCATTGCTTTAGAATGCTTGAAATGGCTTTTACACAATTCGAATCAATCAGCAGTTGTTTACAGCCTTGAAAGTGAGGGCCTCCAGTTCACACTTGAAAAGGCTTTTTCGATCCCAAGCAAGAATCAAGTATATACAAAACAATGTCTATGGAAAATCTCAAATTTAGGCTCTGACGATTCTCAAGACGTCTAAGATGTGAGGCACCTTTATAAGCCATATTGGTACTTTGACGATGCGACTCACTGTGGTGAGGTGACTGGTGTACCGTATCGAGTGCTATTTCCACATCGGATAGTAAAGATGACGGTGGTGAACGTCAAACACAGTTGGGCCACTTGTTTCATTTATTAGATAGATAGTTACACATATACAAACCGTCTGGAACCAGAACTACATCATGGTATAATTTATAGATTACCATTCCCCGATCCATGGACTAAATATTTTGTTCCTCCCAAAACCTCCGCCCTCCTATACCCTGGTTTCTTCCACTATTCCACCCCTCGCAACATCAAGGCTATAAGCACCCTGTTCACGAGCCCGCCTAACAGGATCCTCTCCAAATTGGTCAATGAATGATCTCGACTGCGCCGCCTCCGTTTCTGATTCCGACTGGAGTTCCGAATGGTCTGTGTGACTATGCGACTGCGTTCCAAAGTCCATGTTCGTGCTCGTCTTCCCTCCTCTATCTTCGTCGGCGTTGACACCGGTCTGAAAACCGTCACGTCTAGCCTCCCATTCGCGGAGGTGGAGTAGGAAGCGTGCAGTCATCAGTCCAGAGATGCTGTTGAAAGCAGGTTTAGCCATTCGTCACGAAACCAGGATGGAGATTTCCTACGGAATTGTATAGGCGTTTAAAAGGCGTTGGAGGAATCCGCCCTGAGTATAGTGGTTAAAAACTACCGTGGCAGCATATATCAAGGGGGATCGCTTACAGGAATAGCCTACATTGTGGCGTCAGAAATCAGTATCAATTCTGTCGTTATGCAGGTTAAATATTTACTCACAATGTTGAGAGCCAAGTTGGCGACAGTGAGCACAGTTACTAAACTACAAATTACGAAAATGTTCATATACACGCCAAAAGGTCGATGTTTTTGGGCTTTACCAGAAATAGAGGACACCTAAAAGGCGATAGAATTGTTAGATTCGATTCCACTCAAAGGCGGCTGCTAGAATACGTACCCTGCTCAAGAATAAGAAAATGAAAGCCTCTCTTTTGTTTCCACCAAGACCCATTGACATTCAAGGCTTGAACACTTCGAAAAGTGGTGAGGCCAGCCGCCAATATCTCAAACACCACCGTCATGATAGCGAGGAGGCCGCCGACTACATAAACATCATTCAATAAAATTGTTTCATTTGAAGTTTGTTCTTTTTACCACTATAAAAAAGAATCCATTAGCTATGGACAACCGAACCAAGGTAAGCGACTTACATAGGCATATTGCTGTTTCCTTTACATGACGATGCTGGGACGTCCATCTAGAGTGAAAAGCCTTAGAGCGCGATAACTCTGAGCAACATGGATGACCATACAATATCAAGAATGGTGATCATCAACCCGATCGAAGAGAAGAAGAGAAGAATCCATGTATTTTTGCCGAACACTGCATACGTCCGCGCTGTCCATACGACTAGCAGAAGTACATCAGGCGACAACCGTAGCATTGTAGGTGAATATTACACACCAACAACGGCCAATCTGCCAAGAACACTGAAGGCACTACTGACGACATATCCTGCACGACAACTGGCTTACGGGTCAGACAAGGCTCTCTGATAAGCAAGGATAAAGGCCATACTAGATGAGCGGATATGGACTAGTCAGAACTATGATTCGAATATAGTAGCAAAGAACAAGCCCACCTTTCCCGTGATCTTATTAGATATAGTGAGGAGATAGATGAGGTTTGCCACAAGTGAATAACGGCAGAAAAAGTAGAGGATAGTCGATAAGCGAAATTTCTCTCTCCAGATGTATCGAACCTCCCTCCCGAATGTCAGTATATAGTCGTAGTAGATAAGTGCTTCACAACTGTTCAGCAACATCGCGATATCGTTGACAAGATTCATGACAGACCGATGCTGGACCACTGAATGCAGAACTGGATGAAACTGGTGTAGTCCAGGGCAGTCATTAGTTTCGCGAACGTCTAGCAAAGTCACAAACGTACTGGATAGACGCGGCCGACACAGCGCTGGGCATGGTTTGGAGACTTTGCCGAGGAAGGGGAGTAAGAAGAGGATGTAGGTGGGTGGCCTTACATACCTCCAGTGCGAATTGGACAGAATGTGTTTTATTTGGACGTCCAGGGGCTTGACAGATGCAAAGTCGACAGTCCGCGACAATAATCTTAATTTGGGGGTTTTTGCGCGGTATTTTTGGTTGCAACGATATGATTGGATGCTGCCAATCAACCCGGAGACATTCGGCGTCAGCCAAGGCCGGCTGAGAAGGTTGTTAGAGCGGATGAGGCTAAAAATTAGGTTGTGTATCAACCCGTCAAGATCGCAAAAACGTTGCGAATAAGGTGGCGAGAATTGTCAAGTCTTGAGAAGGATAGTAACCAAAACTTGTACACAGAGAGCAATGTAAACTGATACTCACCCCGCGCGCCATCAAGAATCCTGATACTTTGCTCCGGGTGGGATTGAGAAGTGCGCAAAAGTTTGTGGAGGAAAAGTTGCTAAAAGAGGCCAGCCTGTAAATCATTTTGATCGTTGATACAAGCGTGATGGAAGCCATTGATGAGGCAGGTGGAGCATGACCCATTCCGTTCACATGGTCACGACACCATGGCATGAGTAATGACTCATGCGCGTGAGCCCATACCAGAGGCGACAAAGCACAAACGGAAACCATCACTGCCAGGAAGACGACTGTTGAACGAGAGTGCTACCAGTCGATACATAGCTGCATCTCCACCCAGCAAAGGTCATTCGAGGAGTTGTGCGGCTAATGTTAGAGCAATACCATGTGGTGCCTCGGTCATCAACAGCGCGAGTGCTTCCTTTCCATCACACGATAATTGACCTTCCGTGCGGAAAAGACCACAAGCGGGCTCGTGATACAGTCTACACCCATCTGGCCATTTTTAAAAAACCTTGGTAAGATTCATGATCTGGGCGCCAAACTTGACATCATGGCCGCCAAATTGTGCTTCTTCTCATGTTGAGTTAGACCATAGCGACGAGTAAGTGCTGAGCGCTGAGTACTGGATATCGATAGCCTGGTATATGTAGTTGAAATAGGCGATGCGTACAATTCTGGAAACTGATCTCGCCTCGTGGCCGAATGGTAGAAAGCCGAGTGGCCAGACCATGCCAGCGGGGTAGTTCTGCTCTTACCTCCGACTTCTAGGTGAAGGTATAACACTGAAGCACTGTATGAAAAACCACTTAAATCATGATCTCGAAGATGGCAGAAGAGCTGGTATAAATATGATCATGATCAAACATCAGAAGCCTTTGGTAGATAATCACAAACATTTACAAGTACCCACGCACACTACACAGCATGACATGAACAGCAGTTCTTCTGTGTCCATACCCTGTCAAAAACCCAGATTACCCCAGTCAACCTTGAAACACTTACACATCAGTCCTCCAAACTTCGGGCGCACATCTTGTCAACTGGAATGTTGTGCATTATGGCATCATGGGCATATTGGACTTGAGTAGCACTATCCTTCTCAGCTGGGACAACGTTATTGCTTCTTTTGCTCATCACAAATGCTTACTACCCTAACTATAGTGCTAGTTAACGACGAAGCTGATGGCTGTCACCTCATTAAATTCCTTAACCCTCCGAGATCGAGGTCGCTCAAACGTGATCTCGGCGGGCTTCTTGTACTTCTTGTACTTACAAACCGTTTTTACTGTCAGCGTGTATAAGTTGTGGAGTGGGTGTTGGTGTAATCATTGTACTCGTCTCTAGCGTCCACAGCCTCGACAG
Source organism: Calocybe gangraenosa (assembly GCA_018221785.1). NCBI lineage: Eukaryota > Fungi > Basidiomycota > Agaricomycetes > Agaricales > Lyophyllaceae > Calocybe > Calocybe gangraenosa. The sequence goes on from JABCKK010007974.1 coordinate 10,804, forward strand.
CCGCGATTCATACCGACCTTCAGTTACTTGCGCCCAATCTAGGCACATCAATTCTCCAGTCGACTCAAAATTTCTTTGACCAAGCACAGCTGGGACCATTGCAGATAAGTGTCTGATACCACTGTGGCAACAATCCATGGTCTATCAGTAACCATCACAGTGGCCCCATATTCCATATTTTTTTCTCATGTTGTTTGTCAACTACAGTGCTCTGACCCATCTTCGATTCCCAGGCAAGCTGCTGGACAAGTAAGGCTCCCAAATCCAGGCCCCCCTACCAGCATTCAATCACAATCTTGAGAGTTACGCACGTCACTTTTGTCGTTGTACTCGCAAAGCCTGTTGAACCAATGTGACAGTGAGCATGTTTAACTGCGAGCGCCAAGCAACTGAGCTCTGGAGAGCCTCCTGGGTAAATAGACCGTGTCAGCACTGCGCATTGGAATTTATTGATAGGAATGGTTCGAAAGTCATGTATACTTCCGTGTGCTGAAGACATTCTGGGATCATTGGTAATCGTTTGATCGATAAGAATGGTAGAAAATGCTGTTCTACTGATAAAATAGGCACAACGAACAAGCTGAGATGAAATATGCAGCAACAGCCAGCACGTTGTGGTGATTTGAGAAGATCCAAGTCACTAGAGATTGCGGCAAGTGACTTGCCTGTAGGGTTTCCATCTAGCTTAGCCGAGATCCACACCAGGCCCATAAATGTTTGAACCGCCATGCGGGAGGGGGAACACCGGTCTGATTAGGGAGATCATGAAGTGGGTGATGTGGGAAAGATGTGTCAAGATTCTGGTCATTGTATTATACAAATTGTCGAAACGGAACCAATCCATCAAAAGCGTAGACTTGATCATTCAAAATCCAGTACAAAATGACCCATATACGACTCACTCTGATCTTAAGTCCCACTCATCAAATTTTAGAGCTCCAAGCATAAGATGCCCGTGCCCCTAGTTGCTCATGATATCTCATCCCTTGAACAGACTCCTATGACCTTCCTACGACCAGAACACATCACGCAGGACCAATTCTACGATGAAGAAGCTGTGAGGATGAGTAATACCATCGACGACGAGCTGAAAGTGAGTTGTGGCATACGTTATGGATTAGACTTTAAACCATGTTCATTCCTTCCAGAAAGAGTCTGTGAGGCGTAAAGATGCTATGAGGAGGGAAGTCAAAGGTGCGAGGTCTAGTTAGGTGATATAAAAGTCGTGGTCACCAAGGTTACTATAGTGATGTTACTCGGACAAGCAGAATCTGGTGAGTGTGAATGCATTTCACCCATTTGTTCAATGCGTCTCATGCTTAGTCCCTAGGAAAGTCTACGCTACAAAAGCAATTTCAGCTATACTACGCGTCCCAGACGCTTGATCACGAACGACCGTCCTGGCGGCCAGTGGTTTATTTCAACGTCCTAAAAGCCGTTCGCATGACCCTCGACGAACTCGATTATGAATTCAGTTCACGTTCTCCTGGGGATCCCTACGCTATCACAGAAATCCCCGTCGCTTCGTCCTCACATTCTGCAGGCCTGGATGAGATAAACTCGGGCGTGAATGATGGGATTTGGCAGATAGAGATTGCCGAACTACGTGTTCAACTCCTACCCTTGGTCGCCCTTGAGGACACTTTAGCCTCTGAACTATCTGGTGGCATTTCTGTATCAGGAGGGCGAACCGGTGCCTACGTACGCTCGGGATGGCAAGCACTTATTACTTCAGCTTGGCCGCTGAGTGATAGCTATCACTCACTTAGGCCGAGAGCCCCTGAAGTGATCCAGCTAACCGCGAGGACCCTGGCCAGTACAACAAACGCTGTCAAAGCACTTTGGCGGCACCGTGCTGTCAGACGGCTTGTGGACTCGAAAAAACTCAAGCTCGACGAATCTGCACCATTGTACGTTTTCCACGGCTTCTCATCAAGACTGTATTTCCTCAATGGTTATTTTTTCCCTTAAAGCTTCCTGGATAACATAGAGAGGATAGCTGAACCTGACTTTGTACCATCAAACGGTAGGTGGACTTATTCGCTGGTCGTTTGTTATCATTCAGACCTGTTTCCCAGATGATCTTCTCAATGTACGATTACAAACTTTGGGTGTCATGGAGCATACATTCCCCATCAACATGGGTGGAGCCACGTACGACTGGAAACTATATGATGTTGGTGGTGCGGTACGCCAATCTTCTGTCTTTCCTTACTATATCGAACGGCATCTCATGCTCTTTCCAGCGTGGGCAGGTACAGTCACCCAATCAAGTGTTTCATACCCAGATGTCTTAATTTCAACTTTTTGTTTTTCGCTCTTTTCCCAGCGCCATGCCTGGGTTCCTTTCTTCGATGATGGTGAGAATCCGTGCCGGACACCCGTCTCACTCTATTTTTATCTATACACGGCCTCACTTTTTTTTTCATCTTTAGCAACTGCGATAATATTTCTAGGTAGGTTCCCGTTAATGTCGGTGTCGATTCCTTTACTCAATTGATGGTTGTAGCCCCGATAAGCGCCTTTGACCAGGTATGATGTCACAAACCGTTCTCTCTGCCAGCCCCCCCCAGCGCATATTCTCATCGCTAACATCATTCTCCCACCTAGTACCTAGAGGAAGATCCGAAGACGAACCGAATCGATGATTCGCTCCAACTCTTCAACGGCATATGTTCGAACAAGCTTCTCGTGAACGCTCATCTGGTTCTTCTGCTAAACAAGGTCAGTTACTCCCGCGCATCATTTCACAGCCCTGTCATCCCGTATGAGGTTCTGATCTTCGCTGTACATCTTTTTCCGCAGGTAGATCTCCTGAAGAAAAAGCTTGCTTCTGGCACCAAAGTCAAAAAATAGTAAAGTTTAATACCAGAACAAACCCCCCTGTCTATCTGCTGATATATCCCTGTCTTACTAGTATCACGAGTTATGGGGATCGGCCTAACGTCTATGAGAGTGTGTCCGAATATTTCCGTTCACATTTCATGCAAGTACACCGGCGGAAGGACACCGCCAAACGCTCTCTATACGTGGTAAGTAGTGGTGTTTACTCGTCGACAAGTGGTATTTGACGCCCCGTTTGATTGACGAACTATAGCATTTCACATCCATGTTGGTACGTTGACGACGGTTCATCAGCTCGATCGTAAACAGATGCTTACTCTCACGTAAGGATATCAAGGCCACGCAAAGCATAATAGCGAATGGTAAGATATCCTTATGTACCAACTAGCTCCGAACTGATCTAAACTGCCCGCTCACAGTCGGGGAAGTGATTCTACGACAACATATCGAACAGATCGGCCTCGCCTAAGCAGCGCTACTCGTTTAATAACATAACGTATCTCACAGATGTACAATCTTTCGCTTTAGCCATTAGTGGTTGATTGTTTCACTTAGTTACTGTATCTTTATGAGTTACCTACTTAGATTCCTGGTGGCTTAGGTCGCTAGCTCGACCTCGACTTTATTGTGGACGCTTCACGGACTTGTAGACGAACTATATACGCTACATTACTCTTTTGCTGATTCGAATCGAGCTTTTAAGTCAGTCACCAACTTTACAAGAAATAAACCGTCATACGCGCTGCACTGATCTGATGACCTTTACTTCTTCTGACACCAGATCACCGCCGGAAATCTTGGCCATACTCCGTAAAGCGATGCTCGGCATGTCAATATTTCCGTTTGACAAGTGAGGTTCTTTGCGTTATTTATATTGAGTTTGCGTACCAGGTGCAAGTCACAGAAATCGAAACTGCGCCTTGTGCATTATATGAGGTGCTCTACAGACGTGTCATGGAAAAAGGGTCAACGTTATGTCATAGAGGTTTTATGTCGGCGGGGACAATGGCAACCCAGGTATCCCCCCTTGCTCTGATGATGTGGCCGTCAGCGTACACAGACAGTCCGACATCTGGATCAGTCGAAGGGAACCATCGCATATCCCCCACATGCAGTCCATCCTCCGGACCAGGCACATCTCTACGCATGCGCATACTTCCCACAGCTGACCCTGCACCAGGCGACGTGTCCCGGTCTTCAGTGGACAATAATTGAAGTTGCCCATCAACCTCCCTCATGACCGAATATTCTTGATTTTTGTACGTCACAAGGAGGTCGTTGGTGTTGGGTCCGAAGTCAATCGAAAGTATGTTTAATTGGGGGACAGAGGAAACAAGCCTTCCGTCCTTTGCGTCGCAGATATAAATGGCTTTAGCGGACGCAGCGGCTACGCGTGAACCATCTAGAGAAAATGATACGGAGATAATTCCAATGAGTTCCCCGTTTAGGGCTAATCCTACAGGGTTCTCGGACTCCGAGTCCCAGAGTCGAACGACATGGTCCAATGAAGCCGATAGTGTTTGTGTTCCGCTTGAAGAAAACGATGTACATTTAGCCCCCGGGATGTTAACAATTGGTAACTCCCAGACACGAATGGTTAAATCATCGGAGGCGGAGACGATTTCTTCTTCATCAGGAGAGAAGGAAACCGATCGTACCCAGTCGGAATGACCGGTAATGGGTAAGCCAACTAGTTCCCTCGTTTGCGCGTTCCAGAGTCGAATGGTACTGTCACTCGAACCTGAAACGATATACTTGCCACTCTTGGACATTGCAACCGACAATATACCACCTGTATGCCCCCATAATGGTGAGCCACTCTGCATTTCGGTTACCACATCCCAAAAGCGGATCGTCATGTCAGCAGAACCAGACACGACCTGTGCTCCATTTGGTGAACAAGCGATGGTGGTTACTGCTTTCGTATGTCCGAAGAGAGTTCCTTTGCAATCACCGATTTTTGCATCCCATTTTTGCATCCCATAAGCGAATACTGCAATCACCAGAGCACGAAATGATTTTGGCGCCATCGGGTGAGTATCCAACCCCACTCACCCAAGATGTATGGCCGACCAAGGGTTCTCCATGTGACGTTGCATTTTGGACATTCCAGCGTCGAACAGTTCCATCTATGGAACCAGAAATTATCTCGTCACCCATGGGAGAGAATGCAACGGATGTGACCGGAGCTGTATGGCCCTCTAAAGGAGGCCTCACTTGCTTTCCTGTTTGCGCATCTCAAAGTATGACAATTTGATCTTCAGAGCCCGATACAATATATAGTCCGTCGGGTGAGAAGTCGATGGAATGTACTGCATCTAAATGCCCTGAAAGAACGGGGGAGATGGTATTGCCATGCTCGGAGTCCCAAAGGCTGATTTGCATGTCCCAGGAGCAGGACAAGATACGCGACCCGTCAGGAGAATATTTAGCGGCGCGAACAGACTGCTTGTGAGCCTGCCAACTGAAAATGCGCCCAGCTCGCTCTCTAGTTGATGTTTTCCATAACTGTAGTTGGTTATTCAGCGACGCTCGAATAAACATCCTATCAACAGAATGCTGCAGGAATATAGGACCTGACTGGAGAGCGTTGGTTGAATATTGGAGTAAGCTTTGGAACTGACTAGGTGTCATGTTAGTCTTCACCAAAGCCATTCCGGATGTTGTGCCCGAAATATGTGAGAGGTGCCCAGACCAAAATCTGGCGGCATAGCAAAACACGGCAGGTAACCTGTTTGAGTTAATCACCGATTTCGCTGTGGTGAGTCGACGAAGACAGCGTAAAGCAAGGATTTGGTGTGACTCATACATGTTGATGTGAAATCTTTTTTGGACACGGGTTTCGTCAATTACGTACTCGTAGAAGGACTTGTGAAGCCGTGGGGTGGTTTGACCATTGATAGCAGCTGTCCCAGTTACCAAAACGGTTCGTAAACGTTTCACAAATTTGATGATATCGACAAATGGGCTAGTTGGAGTACGCCGTAAGCTAAGTAGAGAGCCGAGGTCATCTATACATAAAGGTTCTTGAAGGACCACAATGGCGCCAACAATCCGGCGAAAACATTCGAAAGCCCAAGCGTCTTCCAGTTGCTTGTATGACAACTGGAGGATGAGTCCATAAAGAGTATTGATGTCGGCCATGCCATCCGAGTTGAGTTTATCGAGTAAATCGTCAAAACACTCTGTTCCCCAGGAGTCAATTTGTTCCTGTATGAATTTGGCAACTGTCACTGCCCAGATAAAAAGACCTGAAGCTCTGGTTGCTAGCATCTCCATCCGTTCTTCCCCAGGCCAAGTTCTCCAGTCCAGCTCATTGTCAAGAACGATCTGGGCAAGCTTTCGTCTAAGAAACCTTGAGACGTCGCTGATTGACGACTCGGAACTAGTGTCGAGGTGGAGATGCTGGACGTGTGTAGTCGTAAGCGTCCGGGCAAACGGGTTCCGGATATCGTCTTCTGTCCGGCTGGAGATAAACACCTTTGCGTTCGCAAGCTCGGATAGAGTCGCAAACAGCTGGGAGAAGATATCAGCAGTGGACTTAAGGTGAGTCCTGTCGGTCTCATCTAGGCCGTCGATGATGACCACAAGTGGCTTTAGAGGATCAATACTCGAGGCCACTCGGATTGCATCAATGAAGAGTTTTGCCGCCTGATCGGAAGACATGGAATCCATGAGTGATGGCTTTGCCTTCAAATGATCGTATATGTGGTACTCGACCTCGTCCGAGCGAGAAGCAAACTGGCGGGCAATGGAAGGAAAGTAAGCCTTAGGATTTGTGGTGTGAACGTTGTTGCGGTTTATGAAGAATTGGGCCCAGAGATAGTCTTTGTCTTTACACTCCCTAGCAATTGAGGCTGTAATAGCGGACTTGCCACATCCAGGATCGCCCGTTAGCCAGACAAAATTCTGAGACTCCGGTCTTGAGTCTTCTACCCAGCTCATAATCACTTTCAAAATGTCGATCCGGGTATCTTTATCACAGGGAGGCTTCCCTTGTTCAATATATGTCGTATTTGTCACGGCTTGGGATGCGAGCATCTGTGAAACGTATGCACGTATTGCTTGAGCCTCCTTCTGAGCATCTAATTTTCCAGCTATATGTTTCTACGTATACAGCCATATTAATGAATGAAGTTCGATAAAGTAGACATCACAACTCACGAGGTGCTCGTCTTGTGTGGCTTTGATTTTGTTAAGCGTATCTTTTATCTGGTTTTGGCCATCTAAGAGTGCTTTCATACGCTGCAATATTGCATCCACACCCCACGATATAGTAATTATTGTACGATCCTGATCATTCGATATGCACATGTTAAAACCATTCGACAGTTAAAAACTTGAAAAATGCCACCTTGAAAATTTCCCGGGCATCTGCAATTCGTGCTCTGAATTCGGCAATCTTTTTCTTGACTAGTAGGTTTGACTTGAGATTAAGAACTGACCAGCGTTTGTCTGCCTGTAAAATCAAGGGTCGTGAGCATGTTGCTAAGGTCATGGTTTAAGGGCGTTATACCAGCCGTTTACTTGCCCATCGACAAATTTCATCAACCAAGTCCCTAAGAGTATATCAAGATACAGGTACTCAGCTTGCATTTTTTCAACGCACCGGATTTTCGCCAGATTTCTCCACGTCAGTCTAGTAAAATGGCCGGCTCCGGTACTTGTCCAACGACTCGACTCAAAAGCCGACCTCACCTCGCTGACCCAATGAATAACTTCTTTCGCAAACGATTGGACTTCACTCTTCGCACTGCGTAATGCCTGCCAAACCGTTGCTCAGTCATATATTAGGGGCCACGTCAACATGATGTGCGCATACAATCCCAAGTTTGACGATATGTGCTAAAGCTATAACCAGGCCACGAGCGGGGAAAGGTCCATCAGGAATAGCTTCAAGAAATTCGCGACCAAGGTCTATGGCGTTGGAAACCTTTTCAAACACACGATCGAGTTCAGTCTCTGGGTTGTCAAGGGTCCAACGCGAGAGAGCAGTAGAAAACTGGGAGTCAAGCTCCCAATGCTCCCACGGAACAGATCTGTGAGCATACTCAGCCATGGCCCCATAGGTACTAGAGTAACTTTATATACCTAGACTGGTTTCCAGAAGTCATGTTTTCCGGTGAAGAGCCTGAAGACTTTATGGCTTCAAGGTCAATATTGACTGATATCTCGTGAATCGTTGCTGTACAAGCTATGATGGTGAGAGCTTGGGTCTACATGATGTGACAGCTCTGATCAAGAATCGATACAAACATACCTGCACGAACATGCCCTGTGACCTGGTAGCGCTGGCTTCGAGTCCAACACATGGAACTGTCCACGCTCCCTAGCGATGACACCTCTCTCGAGGAGTCAATTTTTACACAGCCAGAGGATGTGGTAGCACTTCGCTACTACGATGAGGAAGCGACGAGAGTCCATAATATGATCGAGGAAAAGTTGAAGGTGAGCCTCAAGTCGTGCGGTCATCCGTCCTCAGTTTAGTGTCAATTGTCAGAGAGATGCTGAGACATGGAAGAAATCACGGCAGAAAGAACTCAGGGGTGTGTATCATCACATATGCGCAATATATGTTTGCCCTAACTAGAGTGATACTAGTGCTACTCATTGGACAAGCGGAATCTGGTAAGCGGACGCTACAAATCCATTTTTCATCGAGAATGCATTCTATTTTGTAGGGAAATCTACGTTGCGTAAAAAGTTTCAGCTTCAGTTTGATCCTCAAGCCTTTGAACTTGAGCGACCCTCTTGGGTCCCAGTAATTTACTTCAACATCATAAAAGCGGTCCAAATAATTCTAGGTAAACTCGACCGCGGGTATCGTCCTGTGCCTGATACCTCTAAACTCGACTTTCTCCATGACAACACTTCTTCCATGGCGGTCCCGTTATTTCCTCAGATGGACGAGACCATCCCGGAAAACGAAGACTCGGAGGCTAGCTATAGAGAGATCCAAGAGTTGCGAGTCAATTTGCTACCTCTTGTGGCCCTTGTAGACTCCTTGGCTACCGTATTATCTGCTCACGCTGGCTCATCAATTATTTATGATGGCCAAGCAGGTCTCCACTCTACGGCGGCTTTGGGTTGGCCGCTGAGTCGTAGCGGCCCTTCCAGCAGGAAGTCCAGCCCCGAGGTGATCCAGCTCACTGCGAAGATATTTGTCGAGACCGCTGCTTCCATCAAGGCTCTCTGGCAACACGACCTAGCTAGGCATCTAGTAATTTATCAGAAACTCAATCACATCGAGGCTGCATCATTGTACGTTTTGATGCCTAAATTCAGTTCTTTTGTTCTAGTCCTTTGATATCGTCATCACAAAGCTTTCTGGATGAAATAGGTCGAATTGCTAAGCCTGGTTTCTTGCCCTCAAATAGTGGGTATGGCGTTTCTGGTTCAGGCTGTGCGAAGGTGCTTATTGTCTTGACGGATAGATGATATCCTTAGAGCCCGGCTAGGAACTACGCGTCCAATAGAATATACCCTTACTGTCAAAACGGGAGGTGGGAAGATACATGACTGGAAGATATGTGACACTGGAGGTGCAGTGCGTTATGCGTACCTCTACCGTGACCATTCAATGGCTTATCACTATCATCTGTTTCGAAGCGTTATATGGTACGGCCGATGGCTGATGCTGTGTATGGGCTCATCTAAAAGCTATCATATAGCGATATAGCTGGTTATCATATTTCGATGATGGCGAGCTTTGGCTAATCTCCTGTCTGCTGCTTAGTCTAATTCTCCCTTCTAGCCAGTACCGTGATTTTCGTAGGTGTGTGTGTTTCCATAGTTTGTACTAATTGAAAGCTCATAGTTTCTGCAGCGCCGATTGGTTCTTTTGATCAAGTACGACCTCTCTTGCTCCTCTCACTACTACATACATCCTCTCGTCCAGTATCTAGAAGAGGATTCACAAACGAATCGACTCGGTGACACGTTATCACTGTTCCGGAGTATCTGTTCGACCCAATTGTTGCGAACCGTACCTATCATCCTGCTCCTCAATAAGGTGATTATCCAAGTAAATATTGGGCCCTGAACCTTTTATGTACTTGTCGCAGACCGACTTGCTGAAGTCCAAATTGGTACATGGTGTGAAAGTTAGGAAATAGTGCGTACTCTCTCCAGGGGCCAATGTTAATATTCTACCATGTCTCCCCACGCAGTCTCATCAACTACGGAAATCGGCCTAATACCTATGAAGCTGTAGTGAACTACCTCCGCACCTTTTTCGTAAAAGAGCACAAAAAAAGTTCTCGCGAAAAGCGCCCATTACATGTGGCAAGTGTTAACAAAACGAGCGCAAAGTTTCCAACATCTGACTTGTATAAACACAAGCATCTAACCAACATGCTGGTATGTAAAGACAAATGACTTGTTGCAAACCCGACTACATTATACCAGGAAATCGAGACGACGCACATTATGGGACTACGTAAGCTTCCCTGCAGCCAGATGTACAAACTTCTTTCATCGAATCTTGTGTGTACTGCAAAACTCAATCGTGTCAAATTATCTCAAGAGCACCCGCCACCTCGAATAGTGCCTCACCAACACGAGCCAAGAAGTACTACATGTAACATAGTCTCTACCCTCCACACAGCTACATACACTCCACTCATAATGCCAATGACTTCCGCATTAGCCCCACCATATATACGAGCTACCTAGCTAGACTCATAACGACTGATTCGTGGCAAAAGCTGCTGATTTGACCTCTGGTTCTTCAGCCCCAACCGGTACATTCTCAGTATCCCCCGAGCATGCAAACCAGACAACTCCTCCGCCACTTTCGCGAATTCCACACTTGTTGTTAACGTGAAAAGCCCAATCTCAACCTGGCGCAGACCGCTGAGCTCTGGACGCAAAAGGAGAGAATCAAGTTCCGCCCAACCATCCATCTGCTTGAGATCCGTAAAAAATTCGAGGCCAATGTGCTCGAGAACGTTTATTGGAGAAATGCTGTTCAACAGTGTTTGAACCCACTCCAAGGCCCGTGGAGGGTCCTCAAGTGTAAGCTTTATCGAGCGAAGATTCGCGTTGATGCTCAGATCAAAAGGGTAGACTGTTAGAAGAGGGAGGCATGTAAGTGATGTGTGTTCCTGGGGAAGATGAGCCCCTTACCATCCAAAATTCCCGTCTTGAAGTGGAAATGCTCCAGCGAGCGTCCTGTTCTCGCCAGCAGCCTTTCAATAGCGGGTAAATCGTCAAAATGGGCGATGCGAAGCTCACGGAGGCCCCGAAGATCGACCGTCGAGCGTGGGCTAAGTAACCAGTGTCCAAGAGAGCCGGAATCGACATATTCGATTGTCAAGAATTCAAGAAGGCATTGAAGTACTTTATTGTCCATAATAGTCATAGCTGAATCGTCATCAAGGGGCTGAGGTGTAATTGTGGGGGTATCAAGGATAGCGCCTGGCATACCCGGCTCTCCCGAAACACACACACAGGCTAAGGAAAGGCCTTGAAGGTTATGACAACAAGCAAGAAGACCTGCAAGGTCCCCAAAGTCGGTGAAGGTCCAAGACTTGAGCCTTACAAAGGTGAGGGATGGCAGCGCAAACACGTGGTGGATTGCACTCTGGAGGGGAAGGGGGAGCAGGGCCCAATGTAGGGTTGCGGACTGAGCTCCGAATTCCAGGCGCTTCAGGTGGGTGAGCAACTTGAGGATGTGGGGGAATGTGCGCTCCGTCGTGACCCACGTCGTAGAACGACTGACCCCTGTTGCCGCCTGCGGCGCGGCTGCCCCACCCAATGGGGACCCTTCCAATACCTCGAGTTCGCGAATATATGAAGAAATAAGTGGGGAAGAGATAAGCAGGCGATGAAGCCGCTTGCATAAGTCTGCAGGCGCTGCAGCTGGAGTGACTTTAAGGGAGATTTTGTTAAAGAGATGAAGGCGGCTCGTGGGAAGCCACGTGTTGCATACGAGAGAGCAGATACTCAACGTTAAAGGATCGTCATAGAGGTGGTCGATGATGTGGTCGACGAGCTCCTGTGGCAGTCGGGGAATGGAAGAGTCGAAGTCTCTGATCATCGACCAAGAGGATGAGGAATATGTAACTTGACGAGAGCTCATGCGCTGAGACTCGTTAGCTGAGGCGTTCTTGTACAACCACCCAGCGGCTGGGATGCAGGACGACAAGCTATTGGTGTGCGCCAGCAAGCAGACAGGATCGAGGCAGCATGCCCTGGCGTGCTGATCGATATCGATCAACGATCTTTATGTACATGGCTACCTTTGTCCTGACTTCTTATCAGCATTTGGGATCATATGCAGCATGTTCTTGATCATGAGATTTATCCCAAGCAGTCCCTGCCCATTCAGTTCGCCGTTGACGCCCACCGCGCCGAGTGCCCGGGTAAGGGAGAAAACTGGTTAGAGCACAGCCACTCTCAGACGTTGTTTGTCCATTCTCTCTGCCATCGCTCAGCTTGTAGCAGCCCAGAAGACTCTCATGTCCTACATAAATCGCTGATGATTCATTCTTTCACTCAAAATCCCCCATTTATCCTAGGGGCTCACACTCTTTTGGAGCTCTCCAACTCCACGCTTCTTGCACTGCAGTACTAGTCGCAGCACATCACTCCAATCTCTTGTCCAGACTAATATAAGGGCACCATTATCGACGTGGTTCACTGACCAAATGCATATTGTTAGCTCTCCGAGGATCACGAAACTATTCCTGTCATCTGTGCATCTACGTGGATCAGGTTAGGAGCCTTCTGAGGCTTCGGCGCGTTTTCACGTACCGTGATGCTACTCGTGATCACTTCCTTGGGGCACGTTTTCAATCATGCAGGGCGTCTTCTGTGATTAACCGACCACGTTCCTGACTACACGCACCCGACTAAATTGGTCCGACTGGAGTACATATCATCAGCCTGGGATGCCAGCGTAGGCTACATAAGTCACACCTGTGTGCATATTCAGCAGTTTACACAACACTTAGGGTAAGCCTGACTGATTATGATATATCCTGTGACATGAACGGCACTTGACTCGTTTCTCATTTCACTCAACGTGTTCGTGATTTCTTCACTTCTCGAGTTCTTGGTCGGAGGTATTGGTACGAGATTCGGGTCCTCTTCACGTTACAACCGACAAATCTAGGCTGACCATCCCACGTCATAAGGTCCGGAGTATAACAAGATTGGCTTAATCTAGAAGTGACAGTAAGTGCAGCGAACGGCGCAACTACTCCCGGCTCCACCCTCGGGCGCTAGCCGCTTGTCATTGAATGGCGCTCTCATACGAATGAAAACAGAAAAATTTAGCATTGACCCTGTGACGGATCAGTCATACCAAGGCTAGCACATCCGTAGCGAGCCGAGAAGCAAGGAACACATGTCCAACTTAGCACACGAGTTTTGACGCAGAGAGTGAATCATTTTCATTTGTCATCGGAAATCAACATTTGTGATGGTGGACCAGCCGAGAGTGTCCAGCACGGGGGCAAGTGCGGACTCGGCCTTCAAAATCTCCCCGTGACCGATGGCTTAACACAGGGGGGGGGAAAGTAGAAAAAGAGTGTAGCGGATGGGTATTTTTTTTTTTCAATGCGAGCCGAATACCACAAACGAAAGTTATGCCTACAAGTGCCAGCCTTTCTAGAAGTGACAAAATGCGCGAAAGATGAAATGGTTCGAGCAGTAGCGTACTGCAAGCGAAAGCACAACGACAATACGAATTCCGAACAGTAGCCTTTGACCAGCGTCGATGCTGATTCGACACAAAATGACGGCTGCTGCGCGTGTCCGGAGGATGTGGTTCAGTCCAGAGCTCTCCTCTTCCCCTTGTTGTCTACTCTTGGAGGTTCAGCGGAGTAGTCATCGTCTGTCGCTTATAGGTTATTCTTCAACTCGGGAGCTCAAGTGGCGTAGTATATTACCTGATTCAAAACTGTCTTGCAGTGTCGGGTAGGACAGCATGATTGGTGTGCCTGGGTCGGTGGGAGTGTATTCAGCAGGATCGGCCTCAACCCAGAGCTGCTTTCTCCCTTTGTTTTCTGCCTTTGGTGGCTCGCCCGGAACTGTAGCGCGGTGGTCACTCCCTGACTGAGCTCGGTGGCGTATTCATAATATCCTTACCGTGTTCGGCGGGTAAATTCGGTACAACAGCCGGGGATGGCACATAGGTAAACATATGAGGAACTATAGCGTGGTGATCAATCCCTCGAATCTGGGCTCAAGCAGTGGGCGTGATGGTATCTTACCAAAGCCGATCGCTTGCCCTATACTCACGAACCCCCGCTTTCTGCGCTTTGGTCGCGAGATCAGTTGTAAGCGACCCCAGCGGGCATACTTGAGGACGAAAAACAACCCAGGTGGCGTATCAACTACTTGGCAGATCGGATTGTTGAGCACTCTCATGGAAGGCTGGTCATGAGGATTGTTGCTCAACGCGGCGATGGGGACCACTCGAGTCACGCCATCAGGGCCCGTCTGTGAGGTGTCAAGGACTATTCCATAATAAGTGTGACTCGTCATCTAAAAATTACATTCAAGGCTGGCAAAACTTTTAAAAAAAGCCAAACTAGCTCACTGATTCAGCAGGGACCAAGTCTGACATATGCACAGCGACATATGCGCCTTCTTCAATCTCAGCCGCTGTCTCACGGTGATAAATTGTCCAAGTCTGAGTGGCGTACAACTCACTGCTCTGCAGTAACTCTTTCTCCATTTTGTTTTGCCTTGTCGCATATATCCGATCGCCGTCTGGCGTGAGGGAATTTGGGTTCGCAGAATATAAGACAATCCAAGTGCCGTGGTGCTCCAGGTATTTTGGTCTTAAATAGTATTCTGCGTTGAAGAACACGTTCTCTCCGGGGTTGTCGGTTAACATTGCAATTGGCACTCGGAAAGGTGTTAGGTCCTCCGATTCGGTTTGCCAACGCAAGACTACTGCTCGATATCTTTTCTTGCAGTATTCCTAGATGTCTTTCAGGGCCGACGAGGACATTAACTTGAATCAAATAACTCACTGGCCCAAGGTATAGTGTGACAAAGTCTCCTGGCAAGACTTTTGATGATTCATGGCGTTTAAGTTGGTGCCATAAAAATTTTCTATACTGCGTGTCCAACTCGCAATCCACCCTTTCAGATTTGACATGGCACCACAACGCCGTCTTCAGCACAAATTTCCACCCCGTTTCAATCTGGTAGGCCCACTGAGGCCCCCAGCACCTGGCAAGCACGTCATAGGGTACGTCTACGAAGCGACGCCCTCCGGGATCAGTGGTCAGTAACGCAAACCTGGCAGCGTGCCTCGAGGTTTCTGGCGTATTGAGCAGCACTGCCATGTATATCTCCTGAGGGCCCTGCTAAGCCTCATTCGTGAATGATGAGTTTGTAATTAGATTTGGGGACTCACGTTACTCGAGTCGAGGAACGAGAAGTCGGCTGGGTTACCTACGTAGACATATCCTACTGCAGGGGGGGACTTTGCCACTGGGCCGGGCGGCTTGTTCATGCTAGAGTTGGCTTCTCCAGCCCGCGATGGCCCGCGTGTCTTTTTTCTGGTTCCGGCCTGGGAAGATGACTGATGACGAGACCGTGTAGGGGACATGAATTTAGAGCTCCAGGTGTGTTTTTGTCAAAGGGGGGGGGGGGGGAGGGGAAAGGGAGGGTGCGTGTGAATATTTATTCTCCGACTGTAGAAGTAGATAATAAAAACAGCTGGGAATATTGTAAACAAGTGCTCAGGGCTCTGGAATTTACATGGTTACGAATATGGATAATAATTTGCGCGGAGCTATTCTGATCACGGCTGGTGGCGGATGGTCGGGGAGCCTTTTGCCTGCTTCACAATGTGTTGGGGTTGGTTAAAGGCACTACTCGGCCGGCTGTTACATGCCTATAGTAGAAATCTGGATCATGTGGTGGTAAACCACAGGAGCAAGAGCAGGAGAGCGTCGTTCTGGATTTTCGAAAGTGGCCGCGTAGTATCATACGGGGCTGGGTTGAATTGTACGAATGGTGATTGATAGGTTGAAGAAGCTACTTACGTCAGTAATTTGATTGACAAGAGCAATGTGCCAGGATGATTGGCGAAGTTTAGTGCCCAATAACACGGGAATATGACTACCTCGTTGTCAACACGGCCGACACGTGGATCGATGGGGTGTGGGGCCTTGTATTGTATACTCTTTTCTATATTGGAAGTGGGAGCTATTTTTCTCGAACTCAGACACGATCATTTCCTGGGCCTGTCAACAGTTTCAACTTTGAAGCTGGTCTTAGCTGAAAAGCCAATGACATCCGATATAATATACCCCGCCATGTCGACTTTATAAATACGAACGGCTCTTTGGGCCGATGGTTAGTACTAGATAGCACTGTAAAGTTAAAGCACAGGTATAGGCAGAGTATTGGATTGTTTGTTACCGTTTATGGTTCCGGAAATGTTAGAAGGTCCAGAACAGGGTGTGAGCGAGCACAAGCTTTGCGATTGAGTCGTCTGATACGAGTAGCTCAGGCTACGACATTTAACGCTATATAGGCCAGTTTACCTTGTGACATTTCTGGATATCAGTGCCTAACGCAGGTGGTCGAGCACAAAGACGATACCGTTAGGCAGAGGGTATTAGCGGCTGAAAAAGAGACCCTCGGCGAAGCCTCTGAAGCGTCTGTGACAATTCCAGGGGGAAAAAACGATAGTGCAGTCTTGTCTTTGCCAAAAAAAAATTGTTGTGGTCGCTGTTACATGAACGAATTCAGCTGCCCGCCTCGAAAGAAAGCGTTCTTCGGAATCACCTTTGAAGGAGAATAGATGTCACGATCAACTAAAAGGCATGGTATCAGCGCTTAGAAAATGTATCTAAAACAGCCGTACATAGAGCACTCAAAATGCATCGTACATAGCAGGTTGCGCCGCTGGTCGGCGTTACGACTTATTATAGCATTGAAACTGATGCTCGCTTGCAATGCTGAGTCAGTTGTTCCCACGGTATAATATGGCATCTCGTGAGAAATAACTTTTTTTTGCCTGCAGAACCGCAGACCTGATATCGAAGACTAAACCCCTTTCTCATCGTCTACGCCCTAAACTGACGACAGAATGTCGACGAGCGGTCTCAAGGCGATTGCGCCTGTGCCAACGGCTGCCGATTTCTTGGATATCGTCCTCTCCAAAACCCAGCGTAAAACACCCACCGCATGTCTCCTTTACAGATATCTTACAGTAATTGTATGCTTAGTGTCTTTTAGGTCATTCACAAAAACTTCAAAATCAGTCGTATCAGAAATTTTTACATGCGCAAAGTAAAATTCACGCAGGATTCTTTCGATGAAAAGCTAGCCGCGATTCTAACTGAATTTCCTACGCTTGATGTGCGACATTATAGTATCTAGTTTTGCCTGATCATGGTTCACGTTTTTTTATTTCAGGACATCCACCCTTTCCTATCTTCCCTCATGAACGTTCTTTACGACAAGAATCATTACAAACTTGCTTTGGGTCAACTTCGAACTGCCCGACATCTCATCGACCACGTTGCCAAAGATTATTGCCGTCTGCTGAAATTTGGAGATAGCTTGTATAGATGTAAGCAGCTAAAAAAGGCGGCTCTTGGTCGGTGAGTTGTAACCACGTCCCAACAAATGACTTTCTAATTCCTGTACTTAATTCTATAGAATGGCAACCATCATGCGCCGTCAAAAAGATCCTCTTGCATATCTAGAACAAGTCCGACAACATATATCTCGGCTGCCAGCTATCGATCCTAACACTCGAACACTTCTGATCTGCGGTTATCCCAATGTCGGGAAATCGTCCTTCATAAATAAGGTCACCCGTGCCGATGTTGATGTTCAGCCCTATGCTTTTACCACAAAATCACTCTTTGTTGGACATTTGGACTACAAATACCTTCGATGGCAAGTAATTGATACACCCGGTATCTTAGATCACCCTCTAGAAGAAATGAACACGATAGAGATGCAAAGTATTACTGCGCTTGCTCATTTAAAAAGCTGTGTGCTGTATTTCATGGACCTTAGCGAACAATGTGGGTATACAATTGAGGCACAAGTACGTTATCTTGTTTTCACTCCATACGCCAGGTGGATCTTGACCGTTTTACGAATTTCAGTGTAAACTCTTCCATTCTATCAAACCACTGTTCAGTGGCAAACCAACTCTACTCGTGATCAACAAAATCGACGTCATGCGACTTGAGGATGTACACCCGGACTCACGTATCCTAGTACAAGAAATAATTGATTCTGAAGGCGTTCAATGCGTCCAGGTATCATGTTTCTCAGAAGAGGGCGTTATGGACCTCAAAAACAAAGCCTGCGACGCTTTACTTGCTCACCGCGTCGATAATAAGCTGAAGGGCAGCAAAATCAATTCGGTAATTAACAGGATACATGTTGCACAACCCAAGGCTCGCGATGATCTCGCCAGACCGCCATTCATACCCGATGGTGCCAAATCCAGGCAGAAGTACGATAAAAACGATTCAGAACGGCGGAAGCTCGCAAGGGATATCGAAGCTGAAGAGGGTGGTGCGGGAGTGTACAACATCAACATGCGTCGTACGTTTTTACAATTATGGAACCTGCTGAGTTGTCACATGGTTCTCATTCTATGGCAGAGGACTATCTTCTGGCGAATCCAGAATGGAAGCAGGATATCATTCCTGAAATCATGGATGGCAAGAACATCGCCGACTTCATTGATCCAGATATCGCCGAAAAGCTCGACGCTCTTGAACGTGAAGAAGAACGCTTGCAGGCTGAAGGGTTCTACGACAGCGAGGAAGATATGGTAATTATTATACCCTTTTTTCATTGCTTCATTGGTCACAGGACTCTCGCACTAGTTTGACTCAGACGACGAACGCGAAGCCCAAGCTGCCACTATTGCGCTATCACATAAGATCAAATCGCAGAGCATCAAGAAGTCGAAGAAAAACCAAGCTCGCCTCCCCCGGACAGCCGGGCTAAGGACAATAACAGAGCTTAGTACAGCAATGACGAAGGCTGGACTAGATCCGAGCAGAATCCAAGAGCGTGCCACCATACTAGCCAAGGTCCAGGGTGCAAAGCGAAAACGGGGTGAGGATATAGAAATGGGAGATGCTATGGAGGACAGCGATGACGAGGACGCTGACGGTTGGATGGATGTTGACAATGACGAAGATGATGCCCCCAAGAAGAAGGTAAAGGGTAACTCGGGGATGGTCGTGCCAGTCGACGCTCGAGCTCCAAAATCGGACAGAAGACTTGCTGGCATGCGAGATCAAACGGTTCGTTGTCTAGCTTCCATAGTTTCCTCTGTACCTCATGCTTGATTCTCCGTACAGCAAGCAAGTCGTGCTACTAAGCTACGCAACCTCGCCCAACGCCCCCGTAACATGTTGGCACGTGCTGGAGAGGGCGATCGACACATTAAAACAAAAATGGCACGTCACGTCCATCTACACTAAATATCTCGCATTAACCACTACTCGATAGCCGAAACATCTATTTGCTGGCAAGCGAAAAGGCGGCAAGACACAAAGACGCTAATCTTCGAGATCTTCTGTCTGTATCCTCCAACTGTATCATACTGCTTTGTTCTTGGTTGTTGGGCTGGGCATTCCTGAGTGATTAAATCTTGCGAACAATTGGAACTAGCAACCGTACCTGGTGTTTGTACGCCGAAAACGATGCCGGAGTAAATTACTCTATGAGGTCGGTTTGGACGGGTGCGGCAAAAGGCCAGGTTGGTGATCTATCTCTCGGATAGACGCGACTCGAGTCTACAGGACCGATGACCATTAAAGTTTCGTGTAGGTTGAGCATAAGGCGCGACATCATCGTCGCCGAAATTCTGACATGAAAGAAACATCAGTAAAGCGCCGTAATCGCGCCAGTGCGATCGTCCACAAAAATACATACACGCTTGCGGGCGTAGAGAACCCTCCTCTCATGAAGGCCTATTCAGAAAGTTGAATGAGTATCAAAGGCCGTCAAATGAGACACTCCAAAAGCGTACCCCGCAAAACTATAGTAAAACTTTCAGAGAAGCCAACACTAGAAGGGTATCGAGAACGTACAAAAAAAGTTAGTATATTGGCGAGGGTGGCAAGGGTCATAATTCTTCGTGGAGTTGTTATTTGACGGTGTCAATTCAACGTTGGGACTTACGCGAAGTATATGGCTCCTGTATAAAGGTTATAATTAATACTCATCAGAAGAAGTGATGACTTTACCGACCGTCTCTTGCTATTAGATGAATAATTGGGGTCAACCCAAACTCATGTCTAGATTTCCATGTCTTGGCTATAACGAGGCCGAATAGCATAAAATCATACACCAGGAGTGCCTCCCAAGCAACGGCAACATCTAAGTTGATAGTTAAACAGTGTATCAGGCTTAGTGCTTGTATAGGGCCGGTGAGGTATACTGTACTTACGAATAGCTCTGATATCGCCAAAATTCTAAGGTCAGGTAAAATACTGCTGAGGCAACTGGTAGCCAGACAACACGCACGAAGCTGAGGAAAGGCCAAGCTGACAACCAGCCAATTCAGCTCTCGGGTTTTGTTGTCCGTACAATGCCCACTAAGTAGATGTACTTTTCTTAACCATGGAAAGAAAGGAAAAGCCGGAAGCATAGGCTTACAATGCTAACACCAGCCAAGATGGTACCAGTGCCGAGCATAGATGCTAGTATCAGGAGAGACGACCCATAGAGTGCGTATATTCGGAAAGTGGGAATCACTGGCATGAGATTGTCAAGAGTGATCAGGTAATAAAGGATGGCTTCTCCTTTTACTCACTGCAAACGAGTGCCTGATTAACGACGAGTACTATCTGACGGAACAAGCTAAAATCTCTACATCTGTGTAGTATGGGTTAAACGCAGAGATTGATATAACTGGGTCAGAACTAACCCCTGTCCAAAGCACATGAATGCGCAAGACAACGAGTTCAATGACAAGGACTTACCTGCAGGGACAGCGGCAAAAACTCTGATATCGTCACGGCAGAGTTGCTGAACAATGTGAAGTAGCGTATGGCAAAAAACCAGTGAATGCCAGGCCTTCTCAAGCAGCGCCAAAAATAGTCAATCTCAACTCCTGCTCGGAACATATCAGAAACCCGTGAAGGAGTAGATCATGATCGCTTTCACCGAATGTGATAAGGTGGTCGTAGTAAAGCAACGCTACAAGTTGAGAAGGGAAGAAATAAGATATGATTCGATTAATACACAGATTCAACGTACTCATTGCTGCCAGATGTAGGTATTGATGAATGATGCTGAGAACCTGGCTTTATTTTTTAATATACGGATTGTGGACGAACACATACATTTCATGTAAATCCTCCGTCCTGGTCATCGCGGGCAACTTTGACGTTGGGGTCTACAGTCAGCAATAGACGGGGTGCCTACTAACGGAAGTGTGACACGACCATATATATAGGTGGCATAAAATCATACGTCAGGCGAAGTGATCCATGATGATCGAAAAACAAGTTGATCATGATGAGCAGTTTAAAAGTCGCACAACTTACATTGACAGCAACTACGGCCAAGCTTATTGAGATGGAGAACTCGTGCTTTCCATGTTCAATACATGGCAGCCGTCGCTGTGACCATATTGGATGTCGTAGTGTAGTTTGGTGTGGTTGCATTGACACAGTTAGCGCCCTAAAGGCCTAATATCTCGCTACTGGGACGATCATCAACGACCTCGTTTTGCGTGTCGCGGTGGATCCCATGTCGAAAATGGAACCTATTCTTAACACATGTTCTCAAGTAGAGTGCTGGACGGACTTCACAGCCCGTCACTTGGACGTCAATCATTGGTAGCACTCTTTCATATGCAGACAGCTGTTATCTGCCATCTTGGAATGCTACTTATTAGTACTTACAGCCGATTCTCTGCCTAGCAACATGTCCCAGTTTCCTAGTGTATTGCCTTATATCGCTTTCAATCGGGTTTTATCCAATTTCTTCACACCAGACATACTGGAAAGTTGTTTTGTGTGCGGCGAAATGAAAGGACGCAAGGTGTATACAAGTGTGCCCCTTTCTACTATTATTTGCACTACTGGCAGCTAGCTGTGAAGGGTGTGCCGAATGTCCCTTAGGCAGTGGAGGATGTCGAGTTACAATGTAAGTCACGCGAGGTTGCAAGACATTGCTGCGCCAAGGGGACCGCAAACAAAGGTCCAACTCTTCAGTGTATGTAGATAGGTTCAGGGGATGGGAGGTGGTCGCAATCTTTTGCACCGCCATTCCCGGTTCACATGGTAAACAATCAGAACAAGATCATCAAGCACTCCCTTGGAGGCCTGGATACATATACATAATGTAAAACCCGTTTGTTCGATGCTACAAGAGTGGGCCATGGGCAATGCAATGTCTATGTGGGCAAGCGGCTTGATGGCGGTGGCTAAAGATCAGTTTCTCTGAATTCAGAGAATCTCGACTTGATCATGAGACACATTGCCTGTGTACTGTCACAACTATGGTTTCAGGATTTTCCCTCCTTGGACGAGCTATTACTGGGCTGGATCATCAAGCGGTGAATAAGATCAGCTGGTAAATGAACCAGCGCCCTGTGGCAGTCCAAACACATCACGTAACGATTTCGGTCTATTATATAATCCGCGTGTCCTAGGTTTTACGCTTTTACGCGCTCACCACAGCGGTATAGGTAGAGCGACAGGGATGCTCTTGTGATTTTAACTTGCCTTGGCCTGTGACGACAGACTACAAATCAGACAAGATTAGATGTGCTGCGCAGCTCCCATCCAACTCGTTTCATGACTCGTCCATGATATCATCAGTTCTCAATCCAGCACTCTTCATCAGCTTAACAAAAAGCGGACGCCATCATCTGTTACACACTATTCTATCACCGCCCTGTTTCATATGTTTGCCTCGCGGATATCGTGTTCGTGCTGGATGATTCTCAGAGTCAAAAACGCACCAAGGTGAATTCTACAAATATGTACCAACCTGCTCTAATCTGAGCAAATTTCGTACACTTTTCGGCTAGAGAAAGTGACAGTTCCCACTTGTTCTAACCACAAAAACCCTAGACCTACTCGTCAGTCGGATAGCATGATTGTTTTTTTTAGCTAACGCAATAGCCTACATCTTCTAATATCATAGATTAATGGCCAACACCAACATCTATTGATCAGTTCGATTTGTCGCCCTTGAAACGGGATATTGTCCCCGGAGGTACTTAAAAAAACGTTTCCTGTTGCAACCCTTTGCCGCTTAAACGTACCTGCCTACTTGACGATGTCCAGTTCGCCTACGGAATTCAACGTGATAGAAACTACACGCCAAATGTACGTTCTCTGCATCCTTGCATAACAGAAAGATAACGAAGTCCACAGATATGTAAACAACTCTCTACACTTCATAGCAATGGGTTCGGACTCTTTTTCCCATGCAACGAAACCCTAAAATTTCTGAATGTACAGTGATTCTTTGCTATGATCATCTCATCACATTCGGTGAATACCTGGAGTAATATTCCCTAACTAGCCTTCCTTCTCACATAAACGCATAGAGGCTGAGCTCAAGTGTTTCTGGCGACGTCCAATCAAACCCATCGCTTACCTGTATTTTACTATTCGTTATTTTTTATTGATTGGAATGTTGCTGGTAATCTGCTCGGAGTTGACTTCGCTGTCCTCTCAGGTAATTATCATCGATAGGCTCTGAATCTTGTCACTGTTTGCTTACATGGGTTTCATGATAGAGGTTGGAGCCGATTCACCTATGTTTAACGCTGCGTCAATAATTCTACCTGGCAGGTGCAGGGTGTTCTCTTTGCTCCACGAGATAATACTTGTCGTTAACCAAGCACTCATTTGCGGTAAGTGTATTCCCAAACAAGTCCATTGACCTCCGACGAAGCATTTATACTAGTAATTCTCACTCTTCGCGTGTACGCCTTGTATGCCTGGTCCCCCCGAATACTGGCATTCGTAGCCTGTAGCGCGGCTGCATTAGTCGCCGTCAATATTGTAAGACAGCACCCGCATAGATTGTTTCATAATATAACAGCCTATTTTAAGTGGGCTTTGTGTGCGCAAAGCGGTTATACAGCCCAACAGGGTGGTTGTTTATTTGGATTTTCTTCGGACACGTACGTGTCGCCTTCCTCTCTTAACTATACACTGAGTTTTAGCTCTTTTTGTTATGGTGATTTAGGGCCATTCGTGAGTATCTCATACATTTGTGCATCTTATGCTACCCCTCAACCAATAAATACAAAATTATTCCCTCAGGCGTCGCTGCTCCTTGGGAGGCTCTCTTAGGATACGACATCATCTTATTCAGCCTCATAATGACCAAGACTTGGAAATCTAGAGATGAGTTTGGAACCGCGCCAACCGTCTATCTGATTGTTAGAGACGGTGCATCAAATTTTCAGTTGTTATCTGACGATCGTGGCTGACCACTGTTGACTTGTAGGAGCAGTGTATTTCGCGTGTGTACTTCCTCTGGCCTCTAATTTTGGTGTTGGAAAATTGACGCCATGTTGAAGAATCATGACATTAGCAAACCTAGCAAATATCATAACGTTCTATGTACGTCGTTATTACTCATATCAAAGTATGTGTCACTAAATTCTGCTGACAGTTTAGCGGGGTAAGTCTTGCACTTGCCTACGTTGGCGATCTGATAGGATCTGTTTAGAGCCTGCCAAAAGGAGGGCTCTCCACTCCTGCAAGCGCGTATGTGCCACCAGCGATAAATGTTCTGTAGATAATTGACCATGTCTTTAGCATCTCAACTACGATGATATCGCGTCTAATGCTCAACCTACACGAAGTACTTACAGTGCGAAGCACTGGTTGGCGTTCCACACAAGAGCATCAAAGTTTCGGTGACACTCTGCGTTTCGCCAATATTCCTACCACAAACAGTGTTTGAATGCTCATGCAGCATGAAAGATCCTTTGTATCGGTACCACCGAGTCGCGTTTAACGAATTATGATTTTAATCTATCAGTTCTCATCCGAATCTCCGACTCTAGCTACTTACACAACTTTGATGCGAAGTTCTAGTTATCGCTGGGCGACATCCGCCATAATCCCTCGCATCTAAAGTGGCGAGCATCGGTCATTGAAAGCACCGCAGTCATAGTGAGATGCTCACAATATTCCAAGTGATCAATCAGGCATGGTGCAACAAGGGGCGTTCAATATACTTCATCACTCCTGAGTTTCGAGGCGGTACAATACCGATATATGTACATGTCTGGATGCACATGACCGAAATTTTGCAACACAAGCGCGAGATGGAACTGTGACCGCAAGACGATACATACCCGAAGCCATGAGGTGGCAAATGCGGCGGCAAATGCGGCGGCAATGCCGCGACCATGCTGTGGTCATGCCGTAGTTGCAAAAGAGCGAGGCGATAAAATTTTACACATGTACATCTAAGTAAGCGAGATTTGGACCCTTGGACCCTGAGCTAGTGCGCTTCATTAGCATGGAGATATTTGATTAATTACATCGAAATGTTTAATTCATGATATCAAACACTATCAACTCCAGCCTTCCCCATACTGATACTGGATTGTTTATGTAGAGCAGAGTCTTCATCTTCTCCTCCACTTTGTGGTTGTCGTCTTCTCGATCCATAGTTTTATCGCTTTGAGACTGTAAAGTCTTTGATCCCTAGTGCGCTATCAGATGGGTACCTTGCAAGCAAAATCCGCCAATCATCCCGCCAATCACCCCGTCAGTCGTCGGGCATCGGTAATTTCTGTCTATCTATAAAGCCTGGGCATATAAAGCCTGGGCAGCCATGCGCAGATTTTCTCAGCTGGCCTCACTCTTTTACTTCTACGTCCACTTCCCATTAAAAATCTCTACTTCAACTTCAACTTCAACTCCTACTTCAACTTCAATTTACTTCAACTTCAACGCGTACTTCAACCTCAACTCCTACTTCTACTTCTACTTCAAGTCCAAATTTTCTCCAACTCCGTACTGTGACATCCATGTCCAGCATTCGTCCGATCCTCGCTTCAGGCCTCATCCTCTTCTTATTGTTGCCAAGCGTCCTTGGGCGTGTGATCCCGGTAGCACCATTTGACGGCGGCCTCGACCACGAAATCAATGCGCGAGCAGATAACGCGAATGCTCTGCCTACCGCGGGATCTGTCTACGTCATGAAAGATTGGGCGAACCACGGGAACACGATCACGGTGGTGGTCATGAGTGATGGACTCACAAGGGCAGGCATGTTGGAAGTAGCAAAACTGGGCCCCGGGGCTGGAACGGGCGTCCAGACTACTCCAGCGCGTTCTGATATATTTAGAAAATGTGCGGGCGGCCGACTGCCCGAGCCAGCAGCTGGAGAGTTCTTTGGGTATTTGAGGCCCGCTCCATCAGTTTTCGCTGGGCAGGTGCCGATTTGCATCTTGGACGACTTTTGGATCGATGACCTGAGTTGGAACCTTCGGGGGAAAAGGACAGTACAGTGCAAACCAATCATACCGGGGAGGATTTTCAACACGGAACTAGCGGCTTTTGTAAGTTGCTTTGGTTCAACCTGTCACCTTCATCAACCTTGATGCATCTAGTAACAGCCGTCAAAAAAATTTAGAGCGATAGCCTTGAGACAGCCAGAGCATTCGCCTGATCCAGGCCCAGATGGCGGGGTCGTATGCTTGGCGCTAATTGTGCTGTTTCTGGAAGAGAAAGATTTCAAAGTAGAAGATCCTAAGAATCACCCGTTTTTGGGGAACCTCCTATTCTTCGATGCATCCGGTATTTTTGGTGTAAAAGTCACCGATAAATATGGGAAAACGCTTGCAGTAGGCAATTGCAATGTGGCACACCTCGAGACAACCGCCAGACAGCAGTCCATGCTAGAGGATGTTGACTTAATAGATTTGGTGGACAACATTGTTAACCAAAGTAATATGTCATGCTACCTGAGCTTAGATCTGACGATTAATCACTGTGCTATAGAGCTCGAACTTGAAGAAGGTATATGGGTCAATGTGAAGCGAACGTCCCTGCTTGACTGCGAATCGGTGAGTTGCCCTGGAACAACTTATTGCTATCAGCCTTGAACTCCCTCACAGGGAGGTCTGCCAATAGCCACCGCGCTCGTCTTGGGTCCTTCGATAATGGGCACCGATGGCATCAGTCGAGTAGTTCCGCTCGCGGTTGTGACTCAGGCTCAGCCCGGCGAGAAACCAGCGGGCGTCACCGCCATTGTTGAATCTGAGCTCCCGACGGAAGGAGCACCTCTCGAGACAGGGTCACTAAAATATAAATTTGTCTATGGCCTTTGGGGTCATCCAAAATTTATAGACACAAAATCAAGGTACCAACGTTCTAAAGTTGAAGAGTTGAGAGAGGAGCTTGGATATGGTCAGATATTACTCCGCTTTATCTCAGATTTAAAAAATGACCGTTATGTAACAGTCCTGAGAATCCGTTACCAGGATATCGAAGGCGCACAGCCAGTCCCACTACGGCAATTTGACACTGTCCCTCGTAAGTAAAATGTTATGCCCCTTGAACTCAGACTTGAGCAAGAAACCTTCTTGTTATAGCCTCTGAGGACAGTAACCCCCCTGGAACCACATCGGTTAAAAAGTCTTGTAAGTCGTTGCGCTGCTTAAGCTTTGACATAGTGAGCTGAGACTTGAGGCCTTGCCTATGTAACAGCTTCTAGCCCGAAGAAGCGAGCGGCGGCAGGGAGTCCAGACAGTGAGGAGTTATTTTGCTTGATTCTAAAATTGAGGAATAAACTCTGTGTTATAGCTCCCAGCCCCAGCAAAAAAATGAAGAGCGGGTCTAGCCGTGGTAAGTTGATGGCTCGCCTGAGCTCAGAATGGAGGAATGCTGACGTCACTATCTAGGATAATAAAAATACCAAGCTAAGCGAAGCCATGATGACAATCCTATGGTTTAAGCTATGCTATAAGTGCCAAGCTCTTGACGAGATTGGCTGCCACTGTCATGATGTGTTTTGAATCTACCAATGAAATCTACTCAGCAAATACCGTAAAAATGTTTGAAATATATCATCCGGCCTGAGTTTACGTCCATCCCTAACTTGAATGCGTATTGGGGAACTCATCCTTTGCATAGAGAGAATAGTTATGTCAGTGTGGTCCCTAATTGATTGTGAATCGGTGAGCTGTCCTGAAACAGCCTGTTGCTATCAGCCTTGAACTCCCTCTCAGGGAGGTCTGCCAATAGTCACCTTATCCTTCGATAATGGGCACCGATGGCAACAGTCGAGTAGTTCTGCCCGCGGTTGCGACCCGCGCCCAGCCCGACGAAAAACCAGCAGGTGTCACTGCCATTGTCGAATACGAACTCCTGACCCAAGCAGCGCCTCTTGAGACAGGGTCACTGAAAACCATGCTTGTCTATGCCCTTTGGGGTCATTCCAAAAAGATAACAATTTGATATTTCTGATCTGCGGTTATCCCAATGTCGGGAAATTGTCCTTCATTATTAAGGCCACCCGTGCCAATGTTGACGTTCATGTTTCTCAGAAGAGGGCGTTATGGACCTCAAAAATAAAGCCTATGACGCTTGACTTGCTCACCGCGTCAATAATAAGCTGAAGGGCAGCGAAATCAATTCGGTAATAACCAGGTTGCACAGGCTAGACCGCCATTCATACCCGATGGTGCCGAATCCAGGAAAGAGTACGATACGAACCGTTTAAAACGGTGGAAGATTGCAAGATATATTGAAGCTGAAGAGGGTGGCACGGGAGTGAGTGTACAACATCAACCTGTGTCGTACGTTTTTAAAGTTGCATCAAGAAGTCAAAGAAAAACCAGCCCGCCGCTCTCCCCCGAACAGCTGGGTCAAGGACAATAACAGAGCGTAGCACAGAAATGACAAAGGCTGGACTAGATCCGGGCAGAATCCAAGAGCGTTTCATATGTCTTCCGGACTTTTGGAGGATTTGAGGACGGGGTCCGTGTATAAGCCCTAGATTCACATGCCTGGTGTAAAACCCGTGTGTTCGAGTGGGCCAAGTGCAATGCGTTAATCTAAACTTGAGATACATTGCCTGTGTACTGCAGAACTATGGTTTCAGGTTTTACCTCTCTTCGAATACTGGGCTGGGTCATCATGACTACAAGCGGTGACGCTCCTGTCGTGGCAGTCCAGAGATGAACAAATGAACAAAACAAAAATCACATCTAGTATATCTAGTATGCTCATACATCCAACCCCATAAGCGGACGCCATCATATGTTACACATTATTGTATCACCGCCTAGTTTCATATGTTTGCCTCGTGGATGACATGTTTATGCTGGACAATTCTCAGAAATACAAGGTGAATACTCTTCTACAATTATCATTTAGGTACCAACCTACTCTAATCTACTTTTATACTACCCAGAAGCAAGTTTTGTACACGTTTTCAACTAGAGAAAGTGGCATTCCCACTTGTTCCAACCGCATAAATCTTAGACCCTCAGTCAGATAACATGATTGTTTTTTTTTAAGCTAACATAATAGCATACATACATCTTCTGTCATCAACATTGATCAGTTCCGGTTGTCGCCTTATTCTATGAAGCGATGTTGCCCCTGGAGGTAAAAAGAAAATTTACTGTTGCAATCCTTTGCCGCTTAAATCTACCTGCCTACTTCACGATGTCCTATTGGCCTATAGAATTCGATGTAATAGAGACTACACGTCAAATGTACGTTCTTTGCATCCTTGCATAACAGACTTTGCGTGTACGCCTTGTATGCCTGGTTGTAAATTTGGATTTTCCTTGGATATGTACGTGTGGCCTTCCTCTTCTAACTATATGCCGAGTGCTCTTTTTTTTTTGGGCGACGTAGGGCTATTCGTGAGTACATCTTGTGCATCTTATGTTACCCCTAAACCTCGACGTACACAATCATTCCCCTAGACGTCACTGCTCCTTGGGATGCTCTCTTTGAATACGACCTCATCTCATTCAGCCTCATCCAAACATGAGTTCAAAACTGCACCAACTTCCGTCCATCAGATTGTTAGAGACCATCATCTTTCTAGTTGTTATCTGACAATCGTGGCTGACCACTATTGACTTGTAGGAGTAGTGCATGCATATGTACTTACTCTGGCCTATGATTCTGGTGTCCTGCTGAAGAGTAATGACACTAGCAAACCCTGGCAAACTTCATAACATTCTGTGTACGTTACTATCCATATCAGAGTATATGTCACTAAACTCTACTGACAGTTCAATGGGATGAGTCTTGCGCTAGCCTACAATCGTCTCAAAGCCTGCCAAGGAGAGGGCTCCCCCACTCATGCAAGCACGCATGTGCCACCCGCAATAAATGCTTTGACTAAGACGTAGATGGTTGATCATGTCTTTAGCATATCAACTACAATGATCTTGCATCTAATGCTCAACCTGCACAAAGTGCTTACAGTGCGAAGCACCGGTTGGCGTTCCACACAACGGCATCAAAGCATCAGTGGCTCTTTGCGTTTTGCCAATCCTCATACCGCAAACGGTGTTTGAATGCTCATGCTTGTAGGATGCATGGAAGATCCTTTGTGTTCGTGTTATTCAAGTTGCCCTTAACAGATTATCAAATATATCTATCACTTCTCATCAGCTACACAAGTTTGATGCGACGTCCTAGTTGTTGTTGTGTGACATCAGCCACAATCACTTGCATTCAGACTCGCAAGGCCTTGAGGCCGCTGTGCTGTACCGATACGATGACATTCCGTGTTAAAATAGTGTCGATGATACGGCTTAATGATATTTAGGTGACAAACAAGTGAAGTAAGACAAACAGTACATAGCGTATATAAGTACCTAAGAAATGATAAGATAAGATAACGGGTGTGGCTATGCTCACTGGTTGCATATTCCAACATTCCGGGCTTGTGTTGCATAAGTTCGGTCATCGTGTATGAGTATGCAACCATGCATAGCCGTTTTCCCGGAAAAGCCAAGCGCGCAAAGGCTGTGGTCATGCCGTAGTTGCAAATTAGCGAGGCGATAAAAGTTTGAAGTAAGCGAGATTTGGACCCTGAGCTAGTGCGCTTCATTAGCATCGAAATATTAAATCAATGATCAATGATATCAAACAATCATTACTCCTATCAACTCCAGCCTTCCCCATACTGATACTGGATTGTTTATGTAGAGCTGAGTCTTCCTCCTCTCCTCCACCTCGTAGTTAATTATGTACCATGCAAGTGAATTCCGTCCATCATCCCGCCAATCACCCCGTCAATTGCTGGGGATCACGGTCATTTCTGCCTACCTATAAAGCCTGTGTGACCACCAACGCATGATTGAGAAACATGAAACAATGTAGCGGTACTTCAAATATTCCGCGAATTCATACTAAAGGCCTGAATTATCTAAACCTGAACTTGTGTTCATTCTATTGAGACTTCTTATTGTGAAAGACGGCGAGAGACCAGACGAAACAGTGGATTGCTTTCCATCTGCATGGTTTGCATTACTGG
>JABCKK010007975.1:0-41676 GCA_018221785.1 Calocybe gangraenosa
GATGCCTTTAGCTAGTGGTGATTGATGAAAAGCCCATTCAAGTAAATAACACCAGGAGACGAGGCTTGTTTGACTTGGCAGCAGTTTGCGGCAACGGGACATTAAGGTCTAATTTTGGTAGCATTGGGCTGAACTGGTTTATCTGCTAAGATCAACCCACGCAAGCTCGCATCGATCGAATTGAACTCGGATGGGGGTAAATTGACAGGGAAGTTAACTGCAGCCAAGGTCTCCTTTTTGCTATGAATCCTCATGACCATGTTCTACGGTGAATTTGAAAGTGGTGTTAGTACTGGCTCGCATTCAAATAACTTGGCTGCAAGGAAGTACTACCAGAAGGGTCTAGTCTTTGGCAATTGTGTACTTTATAAAAATATGATGTCATCCCCAGGGATTTGAAAGGTTGGTACGGGCGGAAGCATCTAGGCTAGATTGGTTGAGAGATGTAGAGTTCATCGCACTTACTTGACACGCTATAATTTTGTGGGTGCAAAACACACTCAGAAATGGCTGTGTTTAGTTCTTAGCTTGAGGGTAGTTTTTCTGCTTCTTGTCTAGCTTTTTTCCTGCTGCCCATCATCATCTCAACATAGTCTGCTCCACCTAATATGCCACCTTTGGAAGAGGTAGATCCAGTTTTGACTTTTCCTTTCAGAGTGGCTCTCTTTTTTGCGGCTTGGGCTTTTTCGCGAACCACTGGGGTGGCTGAGGGAGCAGGTGCTGAGTTCGGACCTGACTTGACTTTTTTCTACGGTGAACGTCAGATATATAAATTTTGGGTAGGAGATCTTCTTACTAGGCGCTTATGAAGCTTAGCACTCTTTCCCATTGTTGTTTAGAGAAACTGGGATCAGTGAGGGATATGTAGATAAAGAACATTGAGTACGTAATACTACGCTGACAAATCAGCCCACGTGTGGTCACGCCCATTGTCTTCACGAACTGCCTTCCCCCTCCTAGAGGTCTGAACACCATAGCCTGAACGTGCCTGCCATAACGAACCTGACACACACTTAGGCCCCGACATTGACAATGGTGGGGACTCGCAGGAAGGCAAAGGCCTCTTTAGCAGAGCCCACAGACGATGCAGACGGAGGAGCGTCGCATACTGATGAGCTACTTTCAATCGCTATTCCAGGAGATGTGGACCTGGATTCACTATCGGAACTCTTACCAGATACAAACCTTGCAGCTCCCTCGCATGATACAATAATTGCCATATACCGTCTTCTTCTAGCCCAGGCTTCAGAAAACCGTTCGGCCGCACAAGAGCTTGATGAAGCACGAGCGGAAGTGGAAAAGAAAGATGTAGAATTGGACCAGGCCTTGCAAGACAGAGAGAGTTTCACCAGAGACCTTGAAGCATCTCTGGAAAGTTCCCAAGCCGAGCTTGGCCAGGCCAAACAAGAACGCGACCACCTAGGTACTTTCTTCACGAGCTGTCTTCTGTCAGGCGACTCACTTCTTACAAAGTTGCATCTCAAACGGCTCTTCAAAGTCAAATACAAACTTTGTCTAGTTCTCAATCTACCTCTTCATCCGAAGTCGACTCACTTAAGCGTCGTACTGAGGACATTGAACGTGAAAAGCGCGATCTTGTAGGCGTCATCAGCAGATTAAAGCAGGAGAGTGCGCAACAAGAAGGTGAATATCATGCCATTGTTAGCCTACGAGCTCTAATATTTTTCCAGAGGAAATACAAACTCTTCGGACTAATCTCAAGGAGGCCCGCAACGAACACCAAACTCTGGAGGCGCAGGTTCGTGAGCTGCGTTCAGGGGAAACATCCACTAAGGTTTGTTTGACCCATATGTACCGAATCTGTTGTTATATGGCCTAAACGCATCCCTAGTTCAAAGTCGAGTCTCTTACCCAACAACTCCAGCTTGCTCAGGCGGAGGCTGAAAGGTCAAACAACGAACTTACCACCAAATCGGAAGAGTTCTCGAAGTACCGACGCACCAAGCATGCCGAGTTGGCTAATATCCAGACATCGCTTGATTCCGTCACCCAAACACACGCTGCTACGCAAGCTTCGCTGAAGACATTACAGTCTAGCCATACAGCTCAAACACATCAACTAACACAGGCTTTAGCACGAGTCCAAGATCTGACGGGACAATTGGCTGAACAGGAAGCTACATATGCGAGTGAGGCTAGTGGGCTCAGGAGACTTGTGACTATGATGGAGGAGAGGGAGAAGCAGGCGAAAGAAATTGTTGATGGCATCGAGAGGGAGTGGGCCCTTGTTGGTGAGAAATCTGAGCGGAAGGAAGCTGTACTGAGGGATGAAGCCGAGCGGGAAAGGAAAGCTCGCGAGATTGTAGAGAGGAAGGTGGAACAATTGGAAGCTGTGTTAGATAGAATGGGGCGGGGTGAGTTGCCCATCCCAGGGCGCAGTACGCCCGTTACTCCCTTGCGCACCCTCCATGCTACAGATATGGTCACGGACGGAATGTTGGGCTTGAGCCCCACCGTAGCCATGGCAAGTAAGGCGCAGAGAACTGGGAAAACATTCACCGAAGTCTATGCGGATTACGTTCGCCTTCAAGATGAATATGCCAAGAAGTGTGCCGAGTACGACCATATGGACAGAACCCTGACGTCTGTCCTTGGGCAAATTGAGGAGAGGGTAATTATTTCATGTCTAAAATGCATATCCTGGTTGTTGAAATTTATCACAGGCACCGATCCTTTCTCAGCAGCGTATGGAATATGAGCGGCTGCATTCAGAGGCAACGCAGCTGGCTTCACAGCTGGCTCAAGCCCTCAGCGAACGTGATATACAAGGAAACCTTGCAGCAGAGAATGCTCAGAAACTTGCCAAATCGAGCCGCGAGAATGAACTTCTTCAGAAGCAATTGGATGATCTTGGTCGCCAGATTCAGGGTCTACTACGAGAGATCAGCCGGCGAGATGATCCTACCATACCATATGATGAGGATCTCGACAACATTGCGGTGGCGCCTGCTGAGGATACGGAAGCCGTGATCACTAATAATCTCGTACTTTTCAAATCCATTGGAGGTTTGCAAGAGCAGAATCAGAAATTACTGAAAATTGTTAGAGAGATGGGCCGGAAGATGGAAAGTGAGGAGCGTGACTATCGTGAGGTCATGGAACGGGAACAAGCTGAAGCTATCAAGGAGGCTCATGAAGCCATTCAAGACATAGCAACTCAGATGGAACGGCAGAAAAAGAGCAGCGAATCTATTATCCAAGCTTATGTAAAGGAGCGGGATACCCTTCGGGATATGCTAGCGAGAGAGCAAAAGGGCGACAGGTCCTCAACCATCAATGGCGTTCCTGAATATCTTCCAATCACCGCACCTCAATCCGACGTTGCAAAGGAGCTGGCAGAGACACAGAGTCATTTTGAAGCGTACAGGTTGGAGATGGGAATTGATTCTGGGAAGCTGCGAGAGGATCTCGTTTCGACGCAGCGAGAGGCCGGTCATCTTGGTGCTGCCTTGGCCAAGGCTAATGCAAAGATCGAATTTCTTTCTGGTAAGTTTGCCTTGAATGCGTTCATCATTACCAATTAATTATTTTTTATATAGAGCGGCATCGTATGGATCAGGATCGGCTTATCATACACGACCGTGAGATTGATGATCTGAACCAGAGGTACCAGCAGGTGTACGATCGATATACTCGGACGGACATCGAGTGCATTCGTGCTACAGAGGAGCTACAAGTTGCTACTGGTCGCATTGAGCAATTACGGAACGAGTGTGCCAATCTCAGGGCGGAAAAGAAGATATGGGAGGTGAGCTACGATTGACTGCCTAATGGCTTGTTTGTCAGACCTTTGTTTTAGAGCGTGCAAAACCGTCTTGTGGAGGAAAACAAGACCTTGGCATTAGAGCGGTCTCACCTTTCAGATCTGATGGTTAATGTCCAAAAGATGCACAATGACCTTGAGCGTTCTGGTGAAAACGATCGTAGGAGGCTAGAGAGTCAATTAGAAACATTGGAGGGTCAAACGTAGATACACCTCGGATCCTACTAACCAAACATCAAGCTGACTTTTATATCAGCCAGGACCTGCGAACCCAGTTGTCGCAAGAACGGGATAATATTCGACACATCACACTGCAAAAGGAAATTGAACTCAAAGAACTTCAAACACGCCTTGACAAGAACGTAGGCTATTCATTTTTTTGCATTTACTTCGAATGTCCCTTAGCGTTTTCTATAGCTTCAAGAGCACTCCAAAGCTCGTGAGGCGCTCATAGGCGCAGAAACAAGCAAGAAACACCTCGAGGAGACTGTGGAAAGCTTGAACAGACAACTACGCGGGAATGAGGAGAAACTCGCAGTCTATGAGCGCCGTTCTGGTGCTGTTAATGGCGTCGCCCATAACCCTGATCCAGACCTTAGTCGTGAACAACAATTGGAGGCTGAGGTAGCGGAACTTCGGTGAGCCTTGTGAACATGTCCACAAGAAATCCTTCTTATATCACGCCTAGATCTGCCCTCAAGGTGGCGGAGGTAGATCTTACTACCGCCAGAAGCCATGTTCGACAGTTCCAAGAGATTAGCCAAGCAAATGAAGAAGCCCTTGCCAATTTAAACACTACTTATGACGAGTATAAATTGTCTATGGAGGCACAATTGGCTCGCCATGAGGTTCGTAATATCATATGTGCAATAGATAGTATCTTACGAGTTGATGTTAGTCCGAATACCAAGCACTTAGAGAAAAGCTGGAAGCTGTCCAGGGCGAACTAACAAACGTATCCGTGAAGTATACAGAGCTTCAAAAAACCTTTGAGTCGGAGAGGAGCACATGGGCGAATGACAAGAAAACACTTGAGGACACGATTGTAGACATGAGCACCTCCGAGAAGCACTCCGAGAGTGATCGAAACTCGCGTGAGAATGAAGTTCGGCAACAGGAAGAGCGTGCAAAGGTACGGTAGTTATAGGTCACTTTGGACTCAAATGTTGATAAATTTAGGCCGCGGAAGAGCGCTACTCTAACGAGGTTATTGCCCATGCCGAATCGATGAAGGCCATCGAAAGTCTTAAGCGCGAATTAGCGGCCGTGCAAGTCTCTGCCCGGGATAGCTTCACCGTTGCAGAAACCGCCAAAGCCAACCTGTCTACCTCCGAAAGCAGCTGGAAACAACAGAAGGAAGCACTTGATAAGGAGGTTGCTGATCTTAATGCTCGGTTAGTCCTATGCAACTTTGCCAGCGTACTTTAACAACCAGAATTAGGTGCCGAGATCTTACCTCCCAAAACACCTTACTCCATGGACATCTTGAATCTGTTAGCAGTCAAGCTAACCGTATCAAGGCGGCGGCGGAGACGTCGGCTAGTCAACACGGAGAAGGTGATGTAGTCGGTGATGCTGATACCAAGCTCTCTGAGCTGCGATCCGTTGTTTCCTATCTGCGAAAAGAGAAGGAAATAGTGGACCTCCAACTTGAACTTAGCAAGCAAGAAAATGCCAGACTCAAAGCTCAAATGGACCATTTTTCGCAGAACTTGGAGGAGACTCGGGCGACACTTCTACAGGTCTAGAATCTACGAATTGATGAAGTCCTCATTCTCATTAGTGTATATAGGAACGTGAAAAGGCCGTGGAAACCGCCGCGTCAGCCGCTCAACATGCCGAACTCGTTGAACGAATCAACCAACTCAATTTGCTGAGAGAAAGTAACGCAACACTTCGAGCTGACTCGGAACGCCATTCAAAACGAGCACGTGAACTCGACGCGCAACTTAAACGGCTGTCTCAAGAGCTTGATCCAGCGAAAGAAGAGGCTCGTGTTGCGCAGGCAGAGTTGCAGGCTGCCAAGGTACAGCTTGCGCGTCTCGAGGAGGAAGGTCGCAAATGGCAAGAGCGAAATGCACAGCTTCTAACCAAGGCTCGTCTTAACTCTGATTTTCGTTATATTGGGCTTACCCGTCGCGTATCAGTACGATCGCATTGACCCCTCTGAAGTTGCCGCTTTGCGTGAAGAGATTGCACAGCTCAACTCCCAAAAGGAGACTCTCGAGAAGCAGAAGATGGAGGTTGAGCAAGTCAGCACGGACCGTCAAGACTCAATCGAAGCGAAAGAGGCTCGAGTTTGTGTCCAACCCCCATATCGTCGCCCACTTGCTAACAGTCAGTGCACCAGATCAAATCTCTTGAGGAAAGTATCCAGAAGCACAAAGAGCACATCACGAGGAACTTGAATATTTTCAAGAACAAGCTTTCTGCTGCCGATTCTCAAAGGGTAGCTCTAGAAGAGGAAAAGAATCAACTAAGCGCAAGGGTAGTTGAATTGGAGACCAAGCTTGCCACGCCATTAGCGGATACCAACGTGACCTCGATTGCAGCGACGTCGGCTGAGGAAGCAGCAACCATTGTACGCATATGCCCATGAAGTATTATCTCTCTTCTAAAGCATTACCATTCAGGCTGCCTTGCAGGAAGAACGGGATAAGTTGCTTGCTGAAAAGGCACTGTGGAGCGAAAATCCGCCTATAGCCACCGCAGCTGTTGGGACTGACGAACAGAAATCCGCGTGGGAGACTGAAAAGTTATCCTTAGTTCAAGCTCGCGACGAGGCTCTCTTGAAGTTAAAGGTATGCCATTCATCAGGTGAAACATAAAACATCTGCTCATGGTAGCTCATTAGACGGTGTCTGAAGAAAGTCGCAAATTGGCCGAAGAAGCAAAAAATTCTAAACGCCAAAGTGTAAGTCATAGCTTCCGAGGATTTGATCTTTAATAAGTGAACCTTCCTGCAGGAAAAGTTCCAGGCTAGGATCAGCGATATGATGAAGGCCAAGGCTGCTGAGGAAGAGCGGCAAGAGTCAAAACCAGACGCATCTACTCTATCTGAAGAAGTCTTGAAAAAACACGCGGACGAACTGCGGGACCTGGAAACAAAGCTCTCCGCGAAACATCAAGAGGAGTTAAAGGCTGCACGCGAAGCTGCAGCTGCAGAAGCAGCACTCAAAGCCAAATCGTCATCAACACCTGTTTCAGATACCAGGGCTGAAGTTGCCACTGCTGTAGCCGCTGCAATTGCTGAGCAAGAAAAGACTTGGGCCGCGAAACAAGCATCGGAGATTGAGTCTGCCATTGAACGAGGCAGAATGGAACAGGTCGCCAAAGGGAAACTGAAGGATTCACAGCTAGTCAAGGCACAAAAGAAAGTGAAGGATCTTGAAGCGCAAATACTTGGATGGCGAGAAGCAGGCCTGCTAGTCGAAGCACCTGCTGCTCCACCGACGCCTGTAGCAACCACAGCACCTACACTTCCTACAGCTACGACTTCACCGTCAACGTCAGCCCCCGCAAACACCACCCCCGTAAAACCAACTCCCGCGGCACCGAACACGAACGCCCCACTCCCACGGAAACCATCTATGGGACCGAATTCCGCAGCTTCAGCAGGCGCTGCCATGCGCGGAGGTCCTGCAGGTCGCGGCGGTCGTGTTGCCCCGCGTGGTACAGGAGCAGGAGCAGGACGAGGTGGCGCTCCAGCGAGACAGGCTCCTACGGCTCCTGCTGGTGGAGGCATGTCGATCATCGGAGCAGCTGCCAAACGGCCCCGCGAGTCAGAAGTGCCAACAAACGACTCTCTTGCTAAAAGGCTGAAACCAGCTGAAGCAGCAGGTGCGGCAGCGGCATCAGCAGCATCAGCAGCAGCAGCAGCAACTAGGCCACCAGTGACACTGCGTCGACCAGGACCTCAACCCCCTGCGTCATAGTTTATAATTGCAAATTCGTGTACTTTATAGAACTGTATCACTCTAATAACGTTATCTCAAGACATGGACATTATCGCTACTCAGTGATAGCGGGTCAAGTAGAATATTGTGTAGAAGATAATGAGTGAACGTTGTAAACGGCTTTCAAAGATCCCCTGATATGTCTACTTTCCATGTCAGGGATCAAATACGCCTTTCTCCGCCTAACTGCCAGCCTTCCCAAAATTGTTCCAATGTGACGAGAAGCCCCGCAGGAGGCGGAAGCTCCAAACAGGCCCGTATCCTGACACCATGCCGTATTAACTTTATATCTGAAGGACATCGGGTATCAGTGCATCGTTCTGGGTGTACTTCCGGCAAAATATCGTTGGCAAATTTGACGAGAAGATCTACGGCTATCGCGCACCTCTCGAGAAATTCCAACGCGAT
This sequence comes from Calocybe gangraenosa, assembly GCA_018221785.1. Lineage (NCBI taxonomy): Eukaryota > Fungi > Basidiomycota > Agaricomycetes > Agaricales > Lyophyllaceae > Calocybe > Calocybe gangraenosa. Next base: position 8,149 of record JABCKK010007975.1, read on the forward strand.
TTCCAGATCGTGCTACCTCAACCACGGGGAAGGCCATCAAGAATAATAAGTCTTTCCGAGCAGCGGACGCAGACGACTGCTACAAGGATATTGTATTCGCTTCGAGATCTACGCATTGCTAGGCCCATTGTTGTTATTGTTGCCCCGAAGAATAATTGCCGAAATGGTGATTTGACACGCAGAGATAAATAGCTAGAGCTTGGTAGCCACCGTGTAGTAAAGCCCCTGCAAGCTCAGCTTCCATGTGTCTCTGCCTTTCTGGACCAGACTACTGGCTACTGAGCGTAAGACTAATTACTCTGGCACTAAGATCGATGCCAGGGTCAGAATGCCTCTCAGCGGTGTTGCTTTCCCTAGCACCAAGGACACGTCGAAGTACACAACGGCGAAAGTGATCCCGCAGAAGTTCCGCAGAAGGAAGATAACAAGATATGTTTGAAATAGAACACCCTGCCATGAGGTGTATAGTTAGGGTCTGACCGAGCCCACAAAGTTATAGATGAGATAGTGGTTCAACAGGACAGGAGTTGATACTCGCAAGTCAGGTTAAGCCATATTGTATGAACTCATATCAGTTTACTCCAATTGAATAGTCTTCAAAGTTACGGTGTTCCATCGATGAACACAGAAAGCCCTGTTGAACAGAATTCAATTTACTTGATCTTGCCATCTGTAATGTATCGTTTCATTCCACCTGACAAACATTAGCCCAATTGACATAGATGCAAGTAGAGAGGCGTACGGTAGCACATTCTGATAGTGATAGTGAAAATATATTGTGTGTACAAGAAATTTTGTGAGTGTATAGATGCAAAGTTGCAAGTCGTCCGCTACATCTGTTGAAACCTGATGACATTCTTCTTGCTAGCTGCAGATTGATGTTGACTAGCGAGGGGTAACGCGTACCCACGTGGTTCGAATTCTTTCTTGTCCAGCCATGTCGGAGACAAGCGCGTCCTCTAACCCTAGCTCAATACCACCGCCGCCTTCGAAGCTCCCTCCTCCTACGGGCAACTTGCTCACTGATGTATTCCAGGTAGTTAGGCTGATTTTAATGATACATTTACCACTCAACGATGTACCAAGAGCATGACCCATATCACAGATGTTCCATGCGCGCGAAACAGCCTCCTTAGTGGAATAGCAAGTGGTGCTGGGATAGGTGTCATTCGTGGATTTTCCACTAGTGCGCTGCCTTCTTTTTTACTGAGGCGCCGTATAACTTATGTATCTATCCCTTGACAGGTGCTTTGCTTGCAGGAAATTGGGCTATGGCTACGTTTATGATTGTATCTCTAGGATCCTTGTGAGTTTTTACTTCAATCCCTTCTTAGATGCTAATCAGTTTATTTGCATGCAGTCATATATGCCAAAGTCGGATGGCGAACGAGCGCGAAACGGTCACACGAATTATCGAGTCCATGCCACGCCGAGTAGTGAAGAAAGAATCCGATGAGACCCCCAACCCAGCATCATAAATTCACCTTCTAATGGACATATATGTTGCCCTTGCAAGGAACGCCTCCGTTATGTTCGTATCTAATTCCACTCCGACGACCAAACATCTGCATCCCAGTTCTCGACCAGGGCAAGGTCGTCCTATAGTGTATCACGCTTCAACCACCAAAATTATCCTTAATAGTCTTGGACACATAAACTCACCTTGTATCTAGTTTGGAACAGCGAAAATCCATCTCGTAGAACGGCTACCTCCTGAGGTGTTTGGATATCCGGAAGTAGATTCCGTCGTGTCTCTTCGTAAATCTTTATTTTTCATATATGTTAGCTGCACTGGATGGCAACTTTTGAAATACACATACACGTGCAGCCTTGGGTCCTCTTTGAGATACCTTTTAGTATAGCGCTGGCCCTGCATTCAAAATATATGAAATAGCGTACCGGACCTGGGACAAGGTACAGTGGAAGATGACAAGCGGGATATCTTTTGTCTCTTTTACCAATTTATCAACGTTCATGAGGAACTCGCTGGACGGCTTGTTGAGGCTGCCCTTAATGTTTCCTCCTGCATAATCATCGTCCCGAACATCCACTACGAGAAAATCTTTCTTCGGGATCTTATCACTCTTGATCAGGTGTGCGAGTTCCTGTGTTAGACGCAACTATGAATACCAACGGGGAATGCTTCGAGTGAGCAGATGGGTTACATCGCCGTTAATGTATTTCATGTCAGAGTTGGCCTTTGATGCGGTGCTAATGTTCTGGGAAGAGGACGCGCAGTGTTTCAGAGGGGTTCGACGGAGGAAGGCAGCAATCATGAGTCGTGCTGTCGGCTATAATGCATGACTTATCGGTGGCGTCAACTACATAGGCGTGTATATGCACCGCATGATCGTCTAATACAGTGATCTATGTATGCAACCCATTATACATGAACTGTGATATAAAAACAAGGCTTTCTAAGGTTAGCCATCTTCCTCCATGGTAACCATCTAAGTAGAACAAAACAACATCTAGCGCCCCGGGACTAGCCGCAGGTATTCCGTACATCAAAACATGAATAAGAATGATGGAAAAAATTCTCATTGAGAGCGTAAGTGGGAAGGTTACCGCTGGCCGAGGTAAAACTGGTATAGCACTTGTTTACACGCTGCCCAAAGACATAAACCCTTCTGTTCGTGTGTCACCTGCATGGTTTCGATGACACCAGGGAACACGGCGGCAAACGGGCCTTGCTGATCGCTAGAAAGCGATGAAACCAGAGGAAGTCCAGTCCGAGTTGACCAAGCTCGTATTCGTCTGTCGTCACCCGCCGCAAAGAGAAACTCCTGATCTGGATCTAGTGCAATGCCCTGATGAAAACAAATAAGTGGACGCAGTTATCGTTTGCGAGTTTAAATCGTACAAGTTTTTGGGTGTAAATGTTTGTATGACCATCGAATTGCATGAGAGGAGTTCCTTGGCGTGTAAATCGAAGGTCAAAGGTCACGAGCTTGTCATATATGCGGACATTGATGGTGAAACTTATACAGAAAAAATAGGTATGCTTACGTCTCCGTTCATGTGGCTACACAATAGCTGCGTATCTCTTAGTGTCTGTAGATAGAGAACACTGGACCTCTGATGGCTACGGGGCCGATCACTGAACAGCTTCTGTCCAGATTTCTCTAAACGTTTATCGAAACGTAGGATATTGCCGTTTCGGCAGCCGGTGTAAATCAAGTTCTTAGAGACTACATGAGTAGCCTCGAGTCGTTAGAGTGTTCAATTGACCACGTACATCCTGCTGCCAAACAGAGAACACATCACTATGGGTGTCGAGGCTTTGGATGCTGGTAGACAGGTCGATGTCAGACAAATAGACAGCCTTTCCGTTCACACCTATCCTAGATAGTGTCATTGGCAGGATGAAGTAAGGTAACTTTTTTTACCTAGGACCAAAGCGCTATCTTGTAGGTGGGATGACCATACGTCATGTACAGCATTTAAGCTGAGAAGCGAAGTTCTCCTGGTGGCTATACTGAGTTGTATTGCTCACGCATAAAATTGGGCTCCATACCCGGTTACATTGAGGTCCTGTACGGATATCTTGGCAGAGGGGCCGAAGCAAGTGGCACTAGAAGGCAGAAGAGAATTAAGATGTTCTTCATATGACAGTTGAAATACTGACACACATCGTGTACCAGATATACAGATAGATGATATCTATGAACAAGGTTCACGCAGAATTACGAAAGATACGAGAAGCGACAAACTTCTGATTCAGGTTGAAGATTCAGGTCAGCACACCATAGGTCGCGACTTGTAGCCAGACTAGGCGGTGGTGTTGAGGTGTACAGCCAACCGCGGCTATCACCTATGAACCGGCGCGTTTGACCATGGAGATTTGTGGACTAGATGGTAATTATATATATATTTACGTGACCTTTGAAATTCACTGAATGCATACTGCAAATGCTTTGATGCACCCAAAAACAGGAATCTTGGATTCCAGGACGCACGAAGTATTGGCGTATTGTGAGCATAGGATTTCGCTAGAGGCTCAGACCGTCAGCGGTCGCACGACCAGTTACAACCAGTCAATGGATTTACATACTGGGCCGCTTGGTATCTCTTATGAGTATGGCATGTTGTGCGCAATAGTTCTGTGCTTTTCCATACAGAAAGCTTCCGCCGTTTGCGCTTTAGGGGCCCGGCGAGGGAATTATCCGTTCGGGTTTTCGGGTCGAGCGAGCGTAATGCCGATGCTGGGGCTTTTGGCTTGGAAGATATAGGGAAATAGCGATTCCGTGCCTCATCCCAGTAGAAACCTGGGAGTTGGGCCGGCATAAGGTCAGTATATACTGATTTCGGTTTCTTTTACGGGTTTAAAGCAACTCAGCGAAGCCACAAGAAAAGGCGATGCTGTTTGGTTGTGGCTTTCAAACCAAACAACCCGTTATTTGATTATGAAATAGCACGCGGCAAACTCGTGCTGATCACTGCATGGATACATACGGGTCCGAACGGCAGCATGGAATTTTTTGTACCCTCTTTTTCGAGCCTAAACTTATCTTGTAGACGCACAAGGCAAGAAATCAGCATCAAATAATTGTTCTGATCTTCATACATCGGATTTTTTAAATCGGCGTATTGGTTCACCCTTCAGTAGTGTGTCTTTACGGAGCACACATCAGTCGTGTCACTTTTGAGCCTGTGTTTGATTCGTGGTAATGTAGAACCGCCGACGACTGAGAGCCTTGTCACAGAATACGTTCAATTACCCCTTATTCGCAGACTTGTGTACGCCACACTTCGCTCTTGATTTTTGTTCCGTCGGATCCATGGTTAACAGTAAATTTTATCCTTCTATGAAAAATCTAAGTTGGAACCATGCAACTTAAAGCGCGATTCAAACGGTGGTTTGGCTATGTATGAGCTAATTCCCGCGGTTCGTCTGAGCGGTAGAACGCCAAGATCCTGACATTGAGCGGCCGTCAAATATTTTATTTGTGTCAAGGTCGAGGACATGGAGCGTTGACAAGTAGATACTTGATATTGCAGTGAACGCACATCCAAGGTGAACATTGACGTCGTTGTCAGGCCGTTTGTGGAGTGCGACCATCAAGGGACGGCAAACCCAAGTATGTGTCTATTTATTATGCTGCTGCAACGCACCCTCCGTCTCTTTCCCCTTTACCCCGCTGTTCCTTCCGTTCTCAGCGTGTCTCGTTAACACCGCAAGGTAAATTGGAAAAAAAAAAAGATCTTAAGTATTTCATAACCCCACGTAAAACCGACTCGGTATATCCTAGATCTCTATCTCATCATCTCAACTTCGATCAACCAAATAATTTGACTTAAAAATACTTCTTTGGTTTTGGCCCATATGGCACCAGCCCAGCCCTGGTCTTTCACTCAAGTTAGCCAGTCTCCCATCGATACCCCTCCAGAGACCAAAAATTGCGCTGCTTTACCCCATATTTTCGTCAGAGACCCACCCAGAGAACAGCTTCCCGCCGAGCCAGGCTCATTCTGCGATAATACAACTGCTTTTTTGGTGAGTACATTCATACATCACAAATCGCCTCACACGAACCTTGAAGTCCTGCTTGGATGATGTTTATGATATGATTGCAACAAGGCGTGTTGAATCCTGACTAGTGACTTGCCCACAGGTACCTTTCCCAGGGCAGTACTTGAATGCTACCCCGGCTACGGACCTTTACATAACTGATTCTGGCCAACCTAAATCTCTCATCGAAGAGGCAAGTCCTGGTTCGAAGCCCCCCCGCCGGCAACGAGTCATAATGGCAAAGAAACGTCGTTCCTTACAGTCCATATTCATTCCTTCACTACGCCCAGCACCAATCTCGCCCATCGACTCTGCCATATCGTCCGACCCTAGTATTCCATCTACTACAAGGTCCCGTTCACACTCTGTTGCAAGTCGATCACGAGATTATTTCAGCGCGTTAAATGGTTTGCATTCGCCTACGTCTGACGCATCACGAATCACCTCTTCCAGAGATTCTCCACCCCCTGACTTCCTCCTTGACGATGACCCCTTCGCCAACCTCTCAGCCGTACCCGCTTTCCCTGCCCAGGATTCCACGCCGACCTCTACGCCCACGCCTTTACCTACGCTCTCGCCGGTCCCCCCATCGCCTCTCGAGACGCTCCCTGCTAAACCACGATCTCCCTTGACTCCCCCAGATAGAAAATCAAGTAATATCATACATAAATCCCCTGTCAATCGTCTCGCTACGCCTGGGGTCTCTCGAACGCTCTCCGGACGTGCTCGACCAGCTTATAAGAAACCAGCCTTTACCCCTCGACCGTCCTTGCCCTCGCTTGATACCCTCGCTCGTATGAATATCGTTCTCACGAAGAAGGTATTCATCTATAATTATGATCATACGTTTATTCTAAACGTTGGCATCTCTCCAGGTTCGTAGAGGACGGGTAGGAGCTGGACTACCCTTCGAACCATGGGATCAAGTGGATAATGATCAGACCTCGGAAGATTCCTCTGCCTCTCAATCTGAGAGCTCTTCACTTTTAGATTCACCTGTTAGCGGACCAGCTCCTTCTCCTGATTTTGTCTCTGGGTTAGAACTCGACTTTCTGGACATCTCCGAGGATGAAACCTTTGCTTTCGAAGCGTCTGGCTCCTCAACTTTTAGTTCAATATTACACACGTCTCCTGTAAGTCAGGATGACTACTTGTACAACACTGACTCGGAGCTTTCGCTGGATGAAGCTTCCATACCTTCATCATCGCGAACGTCATACGAGACAACGTCTTTAAGCCGTTCCACTTCCATGACTTCGGATTCCTCTGTCAATTCCATCGGAGAATGCCAGTGGCCAAGCTTTAGCCATTCTAATGCTAGCATGTCATCTATAGATGATAGTGATGTCCTCCATTCCCCGCCTGATGACTTCTTCAACTTCCCCGCGTCTGGCTTCGATACCCACGAGATTGTTAGTGCATACTGGTCTTCGGAAGACCTGTATGCATCACTTAGTGGGCCAACATTGAGCCCCGCACTTGACGCAGATACGGCAATTCCTGACATGATGCATGAACCAGGGACATCTACTGGAACTATCCGGCCGTCAAAGGTTTTGCGCAGGTCTCCCTCGCCCGTCTTGAGCTATCTGATGGATGAAAGCGAAGCTGTCGATGGTACTGGGGGCGAATACCAGCATCAGGGGAGTCTTGGCAGGGGATGGGAGTATGGCAGTGGGGGGAATAGCCAAACAAGTGGAAATAACGCGGGGTATAATGGTCAGACGAGCAATAGCGGGGTCAATAGGCTGAGGGGGCGTGGGGACGACGAAGATGAAGATGACAAACGTGACCGCGTCAATCGCTCATTTTTTTCGACCCCTTCTGACTCTGACGCATCTACGTCTGACGAGGCTGACGAGGACTCTACTGATGATTATGGTGAACCGCATCATCCATCCCCACGAGTTCCTGAGGGACTGTCGGCGTCATCCGACGATGATATACCTCTAGCACAACGCATACCTACGGCACTCAAGGCTCAAAGTACTATACGTCGGGAAGTCCGCGATGAGCGAGAGAAACGTAGAACTGCTCGAGCTGCTAGGGCTGAGGCATCAGCCTCTGCTCGGGTACAACCTGCTCCGCGGCTTCCAGGTGCTGGTGGATCTGTCCTGCCTGCCCCTATGTCGAGCTCTCAAGAAGCCGCTTTACATGCATCGAGGTCTGTACATCGGCCTCGCACCAGGACTCTCCCCGCTAGTGAAATGCAGCCATTCTCTCCCGACGACCTCGCGCGAAAATTGAAAACTGTTGAAGTCACAACTACTCCTGCATCAACACACCACCGGTCAAAGTCAACATCTACATCTCGGAGGGACCGTGAGGGGTTTGCTAGCAGTAGACCTGGGAGTGCCGGGCGTGGTTCCAAGGATCCCAGCACTTTCCAGCCATTTACTTCACCACCTCAAAGCCCACCAGCTGCCGATTTTAGACCCCTACGCCCAATGCGCTCTTTCCGGAGGTCAGAGGGCAAGAAGCTCGAAGAACATCATGTTGTACCTCTGCCAGTTGATGCAGGACAAAAGCTTGCTCGCAGCCTTACTCGCAAGGATGAGGCTTCGGGATCGAGCCCTAGCTTGTATCCTACTCGCGTTTCACAAGATGAGAGTTCGTCAAAGCAATCTCTTGCTAGGAAGTCAGGCGAGGAGCCCCGAAAGCTGATAAAGGTCCACCCTGAGGCGAGGTCTGCGCGCTCATCGTCCGAAATGGAACGTCAGGCCAGACCGAGCTTGCAACGGCCGCCTGTGCCACCTCTTCCACTGCCAGAAAGTCTTGGTAGCCCTCACAACGCGCGAGGGCCAGTCACGCAGCAGCGCATCTTCATCGGGGATATGCAGCGGTTTAACATGGTTGAGATTACCTCATTAACAAATGCTGGAGATGTCCTTGAAATGGTCGAGGCACAGGGTACGCTCAAAGGTTGGGTTGGTTCTGGTGGGTGGATGCTCTGGGAAGTCGCGCAAGACTTCGGAATGGGTAAGCATTCGTCACTGTGTTCCTTCCTTTATCCCAATTGTTGACATGACTCTCCACCAGAGCGCCCAATTCGGAGTTTCGAGTTGCTGTCTGACGTGCAAGCGTCTTGGAATAAGGATAAGATGATGAATACGTTTGTAATCAAGATGACACCACTAGCAGGACTGCTCAGTCGCTCTGTGAGTACTCCAAAGTATCAGTAACTTGTTGGCTTCCCAGTAACTGACGGCTGTCGCAAATTAGACCATGCCAAGTGCTTCGCCAACATATGCTGGATATGTAGAATGGGAGAGCAAACGCGGAAAATGGAATAAGCGGTGGCTCCAGCTTCGGGAGCACAGTTTATGGCTATCAAAACGCGACAATGTGAGTGTTATCGGTGTGTGTGTATCTAACGAACGCTGACGTATATTCTGATACAGGGAAGAGATGAAGTGCTTCTATGTTCACTTTCGAATTTTGACGCCTACTTCATCACTCGACTCCACAAGTCTCCCCGTCAATTCTCTTTTGCTGTCAAATCCACCGACAGCCTTTCGTTCTTTGAAAACACAGCCGACTACCTTCATATATTCTCATGTAGTGACAAGGAAGGGAACACCTGGATGGAGCGCATTCTCCTGGCAAGAGTGAGTCAGATTCGACCCTCTTATGTGGAATACTCATTAAGTGTGGTTTTGCCAGTCCTATGTACTACACCAAGAAAGACATGTCCTTTTCAGTCCAAAAGCAGTCAATGGCAACGCTGCTGGTGGACCAGGAGCTCTTGTCCGCTCTGGCACTCGTCACCAGCCTTCTTCTCGTCCTATCCAGCCACTTCTTTCCGTCACAGCTCCCATGGCAATCACTCAGCAAAAGCGTTCCGATGACGTCTTTGAACCCGGTTCCCTACTACGCAAGCACACCTAGACTATCATTCTTTCGGCTGTCATTCATTTCAAAGCCTCTATCTGTTCTATATGTTGAACGTCGCTAGGCGTTTGTGTTTTACCTATCCAGTACATCCAGTACTTAAACTATCCTAGTCCTTGTAGTCTCCTTGTGGTGTTTGTTGTTGCACTCACCGACAACAAGCCAACTTGTAGAACGTAGTATTATAAGTACATAAAGAAATAGCAACCACGGAATGTATGTATGTATCACAAAAGCTAAATCAACTACTCGGCTGTCTTAGCCTTTTTCTTTGGTGGTTCTGTCTCTCCATTGTCCTCGGCCTTCTTTTTGAGTTTGGGTTTAGGGCGTGGTTTTTTATTCTGGTCAACGTCCATCGCATCGTTTCCGTTCTTCTTTGAAGGTTTCGATTTCACTTCGGTGTCCACATCCATTTCATCATCAGGTTTCTTCTTGGGCTTAGGCTTCAGCGCGGGCTTCTTCTTGGGCTTGTCGTCCTCCGCATCACTCCCGTTTGTCTTCGCCTTTTTCTTTACTGACTTTTTGGGTTTTGCGCCATCTTCCGTTTCTTTGCCTTTGCCCTTTGATTTTTTCTTCGCGTCCGAAGCAACTTGACGGTCACCACTGTCATCGGATGCAGTCACTGCACCATCATCCGAGGAGTCGCTTTCACTTGGCGAGCCAGAGTCCGACCCAGATGCCTGAAAATCCCCTACAACTGCCATCAAAACCACGATTGGAAGGTAATACGACAAAGATGCGCACCGTCGTCCTCGCTATCCTCGTCATTATAACTGCCTTTAGACTGTTTGATGCGGGGAGGACCATCATCGGAGCTCACGCTCTGCATGTCCTCGTCGTCGTCGTCATCATCGCCCGCGGCAGCAGCTAAAAGTAGATCCGCATCCGGAACCATCTCATTTTTTACCTTGATTTTCTTGTCTTTTAGATACGTCTCAACCAGTTCGTGATCCTCCTTGTTGATCGACGTGAAGTTGTGTTCGGGCCCGCTCTTAGTGACGATTTTCAGATCGAATGTACGCGCCGCTGCCGCGCCCATACTGGCGCCAACCCTAGAAAAGATGACTTGGTGCACGTCGGCAATTTCGATGAGACTCGGCTGTTTGGACACGAAGAAGATGTATTTTTCGAGGAGAAAGAGGTCTCCTTGAGTTGCTTTCAGATTAGCTTTGATTCCAGGATGGCCATCTCGGCTTATGGGTGGTCATTAGACAAAGGCATGAGAGATTAGACGTATATGATACCTCTGGAAACTACCAGAACCAATTATTTTCTTCTTTGCCAGTGCTCGAAACACTCCGGAGACAACCTCGAATGTAGGGTCTTCATAGTTCTTTTTTAGTCTGTCATACTTCGCGATTTCCTCCCTAGAAATTGGTTTGAGCAAGTTGTGTGATGATTCGGTTTCGAACAGACACACTCGGGCATATTGAGCTCTGCTGTAATCTCTTCTTCCCGAGCGAATTGCATCACCAAGTACTGATATCGAGTCTGGCCTTGTCCGATAGGCGACCTCAGATCCAGCTATGACAGACAGACATGTTTTTATATCAAGGCTCGAGGATAATAGAGAAGACTCACAATAAACAAAACATGTTGATCATCCTTCGGTAAAAGGAACATCCGTGATATATGATTATACTCGATCTTATAGTCATATGTCTTCCCTCTCAGCCGCAGGAATTCGGGATACATGTCCATGTCATAACGGCCTCGAGGCGTTAGAACCAGTATTTCTTCGAAGCTCAGGATCAAATCGCCTGGTTCTTGGCCTATCACAGCTTTGTCTTTGATCATGTCGTGAAATACCTGGGCAGCACTAATTTCTTCCTCATCGTCGTTGCCACCCTCATCGTCCGAGCCTGAACCTTTTAGTTTTGTGTGGGTGCCCGGGACGTGAAAACGGATTTCGACCATTTCGTCACCCTGACCTTTCGCTGGCGTTTTGGAAGATGACAGGCTTGAAAACTCAAGTGTGACGTCTGAACGGCCAGCCATGTTGGAATTGGTGACCTGCGCCAGTGGCAGCTCAAAAGCAGTTTTTTCCGAGACCAAAAAAGCCAGGTTGTTTCCTACAGAGGGTACCCTTGGCTGAGGCAGGCAAAATATGAACTGCATACCAACCTTGAAAATCCGTGGTTCCCCAGTTCCATCCTTTGAACGACACCTCCTTTGTCTCAAGTGTCTTTCCGAAATGGGTTTTTAGCAGACCGACTAGCTTTTCATGATCCTATATGAGTCCAATAAGTACTCTTTTCGCCTTGGTTAAGTTTTCTGCATCATACCTCTCTTGTAAAGCCATCAAATCTCTCGACGCGGTATTCCCTTTTATCATCTTTCATTCCTATTCGTAGTTGGAAACCCCGAGCTACACGCATCCATTGAGCCCAGTCGATGTGATTCGCAGGGATCGCGATAACACCCTCCGAGTCAGCACCTTTCCAAGCCATGCCACTAGCTGCAACGCGAAATTCTGTAAAAGAAATTTATTCTGAGTTGAATATCAACAGATACACATTTACACGTACTTCCAAGCTCCGGAGAAAGGCCATGGAAAATACGGTCGAACTGGGTGGTCATTTTTGTTGTGGGATGATGGGGAGAGGTGGTGAACACGCTGACGGACCTTGAATTGGAACGCGTTACATCGTTACATATGAAGAATGGGTGATCGCATTCTTACCTTCCTTCATCTCGTATCTTACTTGCAAAATTGTAATTATCGCATCGAATAATGGAATCCTTGGAGACCCGCTCCAGAGACGTACAAGAGAGGACGTTTTGCAAATGGTCATCCTTGTCCTTTCTTCCTAGTACCCGAATCTTACAAGGTTTAGGTTGAACACGAAATTAGAAATGAACGGCCATCCTCCAATGTCTTCTCTAGTCAAGGATTTATCAGATGGAGTTCGACTAATACAGCTTATGGTAGGCTCCTTTCAGCGTCTGCCTTTTCGTCTCTATAATAATGGTCACATCAGGAAATCATGGGTATGGGTCCAATAACTCTAGATGTTAAATGAGTCTCAGCGCCCCCCCACCATAAGGTGATACTTCACTCGGGCGCTATAATAAGAATCCACGCATGCGCGTACAAAAGGCTGAGAATGTTAACAAAGCCCTCGAATTTATCACTTCTCGTGGTGTCAAACTCACCAACATAGGCCCAGAAGGTACCAGGGAGCCATACCGTACATATCATTCCAAACCATCTATCCAACAGATATCATTGATGGAAACTTAAAGCTCATCTTGGGCATGATTTGGACCTTAATCTTGCGGTTCACGATCGCAGATATCAGGTTGGTGAACCTCGACGCCTGTGTGTATGTCGAATCTAATCAATATCAACAAGCGAAGAGGGTCTTTCCGCAAAGGAAGGCTTACTCCTATGGTGTCAACGCAAGACAGAGCCATACAAAGAAGTAAATGTGCAAGATTTCTCCCTGAGCTGGTCAGATGGACTTGCTTTGTTCGTGCGCTATTGACCACATGTTTCATCATCGGCTCAATAGCCCTGAACTTGGCCTTCCAGATGCGCACTGATTCACCGACATCGCCCTGAACTACTTGACTATGACAAATTGGACAAGGTAGAGGAATTCTCAAGAAAAAAATTCTTACAGTCTGAACTTTTTTCTCCTAGACAGATCGACATGGCAATACTACTCTAGCTTTCACGATTGCAGCAGAGCACCTTCACATACCCGTACGTATCATTACTCACCTTCCATCATCATCACGTTCTAACGATTCTCAAAAGCAACTTCTCGAAGTTGAAGATTTGTGTGATTCTAGCCATCCTGATGAACGCAGCGTTATGACGTATATAGCTAGTTTTTTTCACGCGTTTTCCTCAATGGGTAAGCTTCAGGTACGTCTGTTCCAGGAATAGGACTGAGCTTTTTGAGTTAGACCAAGCAGAGACCGTTTCTCGACGGGTGGAGAAGTTTGCAGAACTCATGCAGTCCGTTTGGGTTACTCGAAACGACTACGAGCGTCGTATCAAGCTGGTAGGCTTCCATGTGCCTTGATTCCGCGTACATCAACACACGAAATCTTACACGTCCCTTAGCTACTGTCAGCTCTTTCTGAAAGGCGGTCGCAATGGGCGGCCGCAATCTTTTCAGGAGACTATATAGATGCCAAACAACAATCGGCTGATTTTATCACGTATAAGCAGACTAAGAAGCGGACGTGGGTAACTGAGAGACAAGACGTGGTGACTCTGTTTGGAAACGTACAGACCAAACTGAAGACCTATGGACTCCGTGAATATGTTCCACCTCCTGGCCTTGCACTCGCCGACCTCGACGGAGCTTGGGAAGAGCTACTCGCCTCAGAGGCGAATATGTCAAGAGCTATCAACGCCCAAATCCGACAGTAAGCTGTTTGGAGGCCATCTACTGACCCGCCATGTGTTGACCGCTAGCCTAGAATCAAAGAATCTCTTCGCAAAAAGTTTGCTGACTTGGCAAACGACTTTGAGCGACGATTACATGCAATATCAACCGAACTTACAGCCATTGAGGGTACTCTAGAGGTCTGACCCCTCGTCATATAATCAATGTGACCAACTGACTACGGCATCAGTGGCAACAAGAGCAAGTGCAACAGATAGAAACTCGTCTACCTGCACTGTCAAAAGTCCTGGCAGCCGTGGCCAGCGTCGAAGCTGAATGTGGCGCGGCAAACGTAGAGGAAAATGACTATACCGTGTTTACTTGCCAGGACCTGGAGTTTGAGCTCGAGCTGTTAACCCAACGTGTTGCAAAGAAGATTGCATTTATTGATAACCAGGTTTGTTGTTGAATATTCGTGCCTCTCTGCGCTAGCTGATAGGTTTGGGTAGATTGTATCGAGAAATATGACAAATCTCACACCAGCGCAACTAGAGCAATTTGAGAGCACATTCCGCTACTTTGACAAAGACGAGACCAACACCCTCCATTTATCCGAAATGACCGCAGCCCTTGCCAGTCTTGGCATCGTATATACAGATGAAGACATGATATTCATCTTTGAGGACCTAGCACAAGCATATGGTGCGGTCACGTTCGAAGCCTTCATCAATCTCCTGGTAGGCTCTTGTCTCTTTCTTTCGTGACGAAGATGTGTAGTTATCTGCTCTTAGGTTGATATTACGGAGGACCAAACATCTCCGGAACAGCTGCGTGAGGCTTTCCGCGGTATCGCCACGGATAAGGTGCGTAGTGCGTAGATGTTTTTGAGTCTGCGGATGACTGATGAGAGTATAGCCCTTCGTGACGGAACTCGATCTCCGCATTGCACACCTACCGCCGCCCGCTGTTGAGTATCTGCGCGAAGCTATGCCAAGCAATTCCAACGAAGCAGGAGAATTGGAGTATGATTATGAGCGATGGTTGGACGATGTCTTTGCGTAGTCAAGAGTAGATTCTTTCTAGTATAAACAGCTTCTATGAACTTGTACGGTACAGTAGCGCTAAGTTATCACGATAAGACCTGATCATGCGCGTGATCGCAGTTGTCCACAGCCACACATAAAACCAACGGGCATCTCTCTCTTCCGCTCACTTTCACTTTCACCCTCTTCATCGTCAGAAATGGTCAGTACATTTTGAGATGCCTTTGGTCATCACTTTATTTTGCCATAGGCTTCTGGTGTCGGCGTTAACCCCAAATGCCTTGAAGAATACCAACTACTCAAGCTTAAGAAGACTTACAGATACATCATTTTTAAATTGAGCAACGACTTCACCGAAATTGTCGTAGACAAGACCTCGGTCTCCCAAGACTACGATGATTTTGTCAGCGATCTTCCAGAGACAGAATGTCGATGGGCAATCTATGACTTCGAGTTTGATAAAGAGGATGCTGGCAAAAGGAACAAGATCTGCTTTTTCTCGTGGTAAGCCGCGATCTTCTCACATCGGATTCTGTTTTTTCGTCAGTGTGAACCTGACGTGACCTGCATTACTCGCTTGTCGCGTCTGCGCGTGCTGATCGCTCATGATCAGGTCACCCGACGTTGCCAAGGTCAAGCAGAAGATGTTGTTCGCATCATCCAAGGAGGCACTGCGACGTTCCCTTGTTGGTATAGCAGTAGAGGTTCAAGGTACCGACTTCAGCGAAATTGCGTACGAAAGTGGTACGTGTCCTGTTCAAATCGTGTTAGGTCTTATCTCATACTCGTTCTTAGTGCTGGATAAGGCCTCGCGAGGAAATTGATATCCTATTCGTATACTTTACCATTGTAATCCCTCCCAATCTGTGCTACCATCCGAATCTCTTTCTTCAGAGTCCACTACTATCCAGATGGCAATAAACAAACGGTCCAAAATCTGCTACCAACATGATCTGCGAGAGGACAAGAACATCTAATTCGAGAAAGTTGATCTGACTCTTAGTAGTCAAGCTGATGTTGGATGTTTCTTATGTCGTGGCTGTCAGCTTTAGCTGCTTTTCGAAATTCTCATTATTCGCACGACATGCCGTTCAAAATACACTTCGCTACTTGACACTACACGCTACCTTCAAGAACCCATGGATATTCTGGTAATCAGGCCTGGTACATTACGACGAGATTCATCAGATCAGAAAATCAAACTGACAACGATCCAGCGCGTCGCCGTCGCAACCTCCTCATAAATATCAACTTACGTATGATAAAGTCTTGGCTACGTTTACTGTCCAACTTGTCATTCCCCCCCCCCTGGACGTTGAGCTAAGCTCCGGCGTCGACGTCGAGCTCGCGGACACTTTCACTTCAAGTTCAACGTCATACTTCAGATCTCATCTTCAACACTTTTTTTTATTTTTAATTCTTGCCATGTTCGGCCGGTCGATCCTTTTGGCTTTCTCTATTTTTCTTTGCATATCATCCTTTGTGTCCGGAGGGCCCCTATCAAATAAAACAGAGTATTCGACTGAGCAGATGTAAGTGACTATAATCACTAAATGTGTATACATATGGTGGTAGAAATTAAACCTTGATTAAAGAGGTTGCGGCAGCGAAGTGGCAGAAGAAGACGTGCTTGCGGCTGAAAAAGAGTTTCAAGATAAGAAAGCTTTGCTTGACCTATCTGAAGCTGCTCTCGCACCTATCGTGGTCGAAGTCTACTGGCATATAGTCGCTGCCAACGCCACACTGCAAGGTGGCTGGATTCCGTATGTCAATACATGCTTTGGCTCACCGTAACATACTGGCTGACTGACTTTCGAATCAGAAATGAGCAGATAGATGCTCAGATGGAAGTCCTCAATCAAGATTATGCTCAAGTAGGCGTGTCCTGGAGGCACGTAGATACTACCAGGATCATCAGCGCAACTTGGTTTAATGGCATTAAGTCAACCACGTTGGTTATAGCTCCTGCCCAGATACCTTTTGTTCATAAACTATTTCTCTAGTACCCCGGCTGCGGACACTATGAAAACGATTTTTAGAAAGGGAGGCGTCAAGGCACTCAATGTTTACACTCTCGGGTAGATTTTTGTAAAGGAGCATATTATCAATGTCTAACCGTCTATATGAAATCCTAGGTTTCCCAGCTCAACTTTACTTGGATACGCCACATTTCCATGGAACTACCGCGACGAGGCAGGAGTCGACGGTGTCGTCATTCGCTATTCTTCGCTTCCCGGAGGATCCATCTTCAAACATAATGGAGGGCGGACTCTTACCCACGAAGCGGGTCACTGGCTGGGACTTTACCACACCTTCCAGGTTTGTAACTTGAGGTGATTCTTCATACGACTCTCGATTGACCTGTCACGGATAGGGCGGCTGTACTGGCGCTGGAGATCTGGTGGACGATACACCGGCTGTCAGCACAGCCAATTTTGGTTGTCCTGACCGACGTGATACCTGTGCTGGGGGTGGCTTTGATCCTATCCGTACGTTGTCCCACCATCGTTCTATAATTTTCGTTCATTTGAGCTTCAAAGATAACTTTATGGATTACACTGATGATGATTGCAAGACCGGGTTCACACAAGGACAAATCGCGCGGGTCCAGGCGGCAACTCAAATATGGCGTAACCTATGACCTGACTATTGCTGTTATTATTATATATGGTTATGCTACTAGAAATTCAAACGCTAATGCTGTACATCCATACTGTAGTCTTCTCTGTGTATGGATCTTCACTTGTATAGTCCCTCTCAAAGCAGTCAAAGAACAGAGTGTGAAGATTTGAATGTCAGCATCTGAATTCCATAGTTTATCAAGACAAGACAAAGGAATGTAGATATGGCGCCGTGGACTCTAAGCAATGCATCTGATAGAATCTAGACAAACTCATAGCTTTTGACGTGCGAAGACGTGAATGTGGGCTAAGCCTGGAACGCTTTGAAGCCTCTAGTCGCCGCGGTTCAATAAGCAGAGGGCAAAAATGACCATATGCGACTTACTGGAGGGTTTACGAACCAAGCGGTTTCCCATCGTGATTCATCCCACCGCTTCTTCACAAACTCATGAACTCCTTGACCTGCCCGGCGGATCAGAACTTCTTCATCTTCCGTTGGCCTCTCAGATCTTATCATTTTGTCCATAGTTATGCCCCAGTCAGACAGGGCAGGTAAGCACGATGGCAGTGTTGAAGGGGACGGCGGCGGCGAAACATTACCAGCGAACCCGCAGAGTCCGTCCTGCTCTATGCGCGCGGCAACGGACCTCGATATAAGATCTTCATGGAATATTGGAACACGTGTCCAGATTAAAGTATGTTCAACCTCGGGTGGTACTTGTGCCATGCTATTAGGAATTGCAATCAAACTGCAAGAAAGGATATGATATACCAGAATACGGCCAGTCGTTTTGAATAATACTTAGATATCCTGGAGGTGTATCGCGGGTAAAATATTTTGGTGGTTCGTCGGAGAGGGGAAGTCCTGCCTTGGTTAAAGGTGACTTGGGAGAAAGCCCATGTACTTGGTCCTCAAGATCCAAGGCTGAAGTTAGAAGGGACAAGTTGTCCCGTTTTCCCCACTGCAATCGATAGCTGACAAGATAATCGACTATTTTGGTTGGGACCCACACAAGCACAGCAAAAAGTAGAACGTACTGATGGACCCGTATTCTGCGATAATTCCCGTCGCCCACTGACGATATCTTTTCTGGAGCTCTATATCGCGTTTTAAGAGACCAAGATCACTGGAAGCGCAGCATGTTCAGGTCCTACGTAAGTCCAGAAACCAGCCAAATTCACCCAGAATTGACAAAGGTCTTCAATTGTGCCCAGGTAAATTTGGCAGGATAGTAGACTAATAGCTCCTCCCTTGTCGGCGGACCTGTTCGAAGCGGTACATTGTGGCGCGAAAGCTCCCTAGATGCTGGTGTAACTGCTGGGACAGTCATGGCTGGTGAGGTGGAATCGCAAGTGCGCGGAGTACCAAATCTTCCCACATTAAATAGCCTCACTGATGCCCTTCCTCGATATCCTCAGAGCCCACAATGTCAAGTTGGCGAGAGCTCGGGGCCAGACCAGCGCACCGGGGAAGAGGTCGTGCTGCTCACAGCGGTTCCCAAGCGAATCATCGTCATCAACCACAACCACAACGGCGAATGGAACACATCGCCTCCGTTAGTCGAAGTAGCGGGCTAGAAAAAGATGGGGATACGTGAGTGCTCTCACATAACCTGCCTCTCCTGTTTGATGTACTGTAATGTGCAGGCTCAAAGACCTTACAATACAGGAAGAGTACCGAGCATTTATTCAGGGCAAGGTTAGGAGAACTAGAAACCATCTGCTCTGGACATACACGGTGATGACCAGGGAAGCCTACCATAGGTCCAAGATGTTTTGAAAAACTACTCTCGTCAGGCTGCAGAATCTGAAGAGCAGCGTAATCAAAGAATCAATGCCCAAGAAAATCTACTAATCTTATTTCGTAAGTCAAGACGACCAGTCAATAAACCTGAAGTTTCTTATAATGGCTAGGAAAACTCAGAGAAGGGATTTTCTCATCTGGGCGGAAAGATTCGTTCGCTCTTGATGGTATGCAAATATACGGCATCGCCACCCCTCAAACAAAAAAATACAAGCTAACCTCCGCACAGCGTACGAAACGTCGCTGCATATGGCGATTGCTTTTGACTCCCCTGGACAATCTAATTCTATCATTCCCCACCTGGTGCCACATCTTTATCTAACTTGCCCCCCGCCGCAGGACAACCGACTAATTATCACTCTAATCTCCCTTCTGCATTATCTGGTCAATAACTACCCCTCCCAGAGCTCTTATAGGCAGCTTTTTGCCACAATACCTTCCGAAATGCTGCCTGAGGATTCCAGCCCCTATAAGTGGATTGTATCGTTAGCAAAGAGTCTTAGAACTCAGAACTACGCAACTTTCGGGGCACTGACGAAGCGTTCCACCATTGCTAGGCTTCTTACAAGCCATAGCGATATATCTGGATCTTTAAAGACTCTGTCGTTGTCAGATATCAGTGATGGCGACTCCTTGTATCGTCAATCCCTTTTTGGACTCGTTCACTCATTGCGAGGTAAAGTACGGACAAATACTTGGAGCGTTATACGCTCTGCCTATCGGGAGATTTCCTGTAATGTCGAGGAAACACAAGATTGGCTCAAGCAGACCCTGTGTTTGCAATCTCTCGTCCCATACGGCCATGACATTGATCCAGAGCAGTGGCTTCAGGAGCAGAGTACATTCGGTCACACAAGGCAGAAGGAAGGGGTCGAAGGTAGATGGATGATCTATAATGTTCGCTGACTACTACTCAATACTATCACACAACAAACATATTTCCCCTGTTCTCTTCCAAAAACGTAAGACGAAACTCTAGAAATTAATTGGTATCCGAGAATGGGAGGGAAATCTTAGTATATTATGAACTAATTCCAACTTTGTCAAGGAGGTCGGCAAGATCGTCTGCAGCCTTGTCGGCTATCGTAGGTCCTTTCCCTGCCACTTCCTCTGCGGCTGCTGGTTCTTCATCAAGTTCTTCTTCGGTCTCATCCTCATCATCCTCAGTTGCATACAGCTTTCCGCCTCTCTGCTTCAAGCTCAAAGCAATAGTCTCCAAATGTTCGTCATCATCTTCCTGGTCGTTGTATTGCAGTTCCAGCCGCATCACGCTGGCCAGCGCTGTCGGGATGTTGTCAGCTATCAGTGAAAACGTCTTCCCTTCAAGGTTGTTGTTCTGGAGCTGTAATGTATGTAGTTTGGGGTTGGAACCAAGTGCTATAGCAGATATGAGGACAGGAACTTCTCCCTCATTCGAGAGGACACAATCAGATAAATTCAAAGTTGTAAGGCCCGGCCACGAGCGCAGGGATTCCGTCCATGCTTCTAGACCAGACGTTGCGCCGTCTTCAGTGAATGTATTGTCCTGCAGATCGATGTGCTGCAAATCAGTGCATTTAGCCAAACCACGCGCAAGTGCAGTGATTCCGGCCATCCTGATACCGTTCTGTGGCATCCGAACGTCAACGAGCGTTCCGTGAGCTGCAAAAGCGTCTGCCCATGCTGGCGCTGACCCATCTTCCAATCGGTTCCGACCGCAGATTACAGTCCGTAAGTTTGATCTCTTTCCCTCAGCCTTGCTACGCCTAGCGGCCTCCAGGAGCGCGTTGGCGAGTACTACGCCGCCAGCGGGGCCCAACCCGTTGTTATTAAGCTTGAGCACTTGTAGGCTCCTATTATGGGTAAGGAAGGGAACCATAGGATCAACAGATCGGCCTCCGAACGCGTTGTCACTGAGATTCAGCTCGACGAGAGAATCTTTCTCTTTGAGCGCGTCACATATCGCTGATAATGCAAGGGGAATCTCAGAGATTAAACGGCCAGTAAAGATGTCTGCAAAGTCTGCGATCTGGAGGCCAAAGATTCAGGACGATGAAAGAAACCAACTAGTTGTATATGCCGTACTTTGAGAGCCTTTGTCTTGAGTAAAAACTCTGCGAGTGCTTGGGCGGCCTCTACGCCGATAGTATTACCACCAAAGTGGATCTCTTCGATTATCGTAGGATCGACTGTCTTTAGATGGGGCTCGATATCAGTACGAGAGTCGAGCTTCAGCCCTTTTCCGCTCAAAGAGAGCACTTTGGAAGAAGTAGACATGGTGGATCAAGCGAAGGGGGGACTTGCAGTCTGGCTTGACAGAATTTTTGATCAACCAAATGATCGTATCTGCTTTAAACAGTGCCCGGGCCGGCTCCCGACCACTTTACTTGTTATACTGAGAAGTACAAGCTCGTACGGTACGTTATTATGAAAAACTAAGTAAAAATGGACGTGTTCAGATGACAGCGTTGATACCAACATGAATTATCTCGTCTGCAGGGTTGAGCCAGTTCCCAGTCTCGGGGAACATGGTAGCTGAAGCGTTTACGTTAGCCAGCGTCGTAGCAAGTATTAGAACTTTGCTCACCAAGACGACGATAGAGATCCTCAATGAATAATTTCCTAAACCAATTGACAACAACGGACACGGCTCCGACATCAACTTTCCTGCTAACCACATGATAATGTGGGGTGCTAGTTCGTATATCAATGAGAGGGGACTTGAGAAAAAAAAGCGTCAAAAGTACGCACATGTGTGTAGAAGTTCCTGATACGGCCCTAATCTCCTTGTTGATAGCGGCAGCTCCCTGTGGATTGGCCGATCGTTCAAGAACGCAGATCTGGTCGATCAGGTCGTCGATTTTCACATTGAAGTCATCTCGGAAGCCAATATGGTAAGTCACCCCGTAGAACCCTACACGTATAACTCTTAGGAAGAGGACGCAAAGAGATAAGAGTGATATACCTTCAACAGTGCGGACTTTTGTAACCACGTATCTGTCGTCTTTGTGCACGCGAGCAATAGGAACGATACGGACAGATAGGAATATCTGATGCTAGTAGTTAGATGACAAATCGCTACGACCGTTCACACGACACTGACCACAACACGAGGAAGAGCAGGCCATTGGCGGATGAAACCTGCGTGAGGTTAAAGCACTCTGAAACTCATCTAAAAGATACAGGAGGTTTATCGCACCTATGAACGTATGGGGAACACCTTTGCCCTCAGCAATCTTGTGGAAAACAGCACAACTCGAGATACGCTGCAGTTCTTTTTTCTCAGTCGCTATTACTTCTCCACTGGCGATTTTTCCTGACGGTGTAGGGGTGTAGAAATATTTATGATCGGAATCAGATATAGATGAGCTATCTTCTTGGGCTAGAATTTTCCCTTGTTCCAGGGAGCCTTGTTGGATGAAGTGTCTTAAGTTCATACGATTTGCACCGTCGAAGTCATCTTCAAGAGACTGTTGTCCTCTTGGTTCAGTACGTCCACTTCCCAACAAGGGAGGAGCACTCACCTTAGCCCAAGTCCAGAGTATCATGATCAGTGAACTAGCGGATTATCAGTAGAAGGTCTCTTAAATTCGAAAGGAAAACAACTCACAGGACAACACCCATAACAAGCGGGACCCATGCTCCATGGGGAACCTTTTTCAGCGATGCTCCCCAGAAAAGGCCGTCAAAGAAGCAGAAAATCAAAAAGTATGCAGCTGCAATCACAAGATGCAGATGCTTTATGTAAAACATATGAACCGCAAGTAGTACGCTCGTGGAGATCATCACAGTTGCGACTGCAAAGCCGTACGCGTTTGTCAGGTTCGCAAGATTCGTAAAGGCAGCAACGACAACAACGGCGGCTATCATAACCGTCCAATTTACAGCTGGGATGTAAATTTGACCCTGGATAAGGTCGGACGTGTAGATCATACGGATCGGAGGGAAGCTCTTTGTGTTGATCAGTTGCTGGAAAAGACTAAAGGTGGCTGTGATCATGGCCTGTGACGCAACGACCTAAGCCAACTTTGGTAACCATATGGTAAACGTTTGCAGCAAAGTAAAGGCTTACTGTGGCGAGGATGGCGAAGACAAATACAAACCTGTGATGACATGTTCAGAAGGTGGAATAAATGACTTCATATAAACCCTACCAATAGAGCGGCCCATTGACCGGGCCGGGGATGCTGTTGTAGAATGCATTTTTAATGACCGTCTCCCCGTCGTCGATCAGGCGAGCCCCTTGCCCAAGATACGCCAACATCAACGATGGGTACACAACCGTTGTGAAAGATATCTATGAAACAGTCAGATATGCAAAGTGTGGCGCAAGGTGTCATTTTACCCGTATAGAGGCAGCATTGAATTGGCCAAGACTGTCTCATGAGGTGAGGCATTGCGCACGACACTGCAACAAAATTTCTTACTTTGCAAATACCGCTTCACAGCCTGTCAACGCAAGTACTACCCCTGCGAGAATATCGTAGTTCCCGGTACGCACGAATACTTAAAATATGTGAAAGTTGAGCGCGTTTCATGCCTTGATCAAGTTGACAGCTTACGGAGCACTGCCCGGGATGGGTCAAAAGCACGAAATATTCCAGGGAAAAAGGTGATGTTGTATATGCCAGTGCCGGCCAATATGAGGAACCATATAAAAGAGACTGAATCAAATATGAAACGTCGTCATTCACGTGGGGGAAGGAGGGCACATACTAGGACCAAAAGTCCATGCTATACGCGCCGTCCCGAATCTCTGCACGGCGAAGAGCGCGAGGAGTATTGCCTGAACTTGAGGTTACAATGGTGGGAGAAAACTACCAGGTGAGAGCGTACTATAGATATCCCCGTTATGTCCCTGGAGTTGGCGACATTTGGCTTTGCAATACCAATACCAACAACGGCGCTAGTGACAGAAACTGCTGGAGTAAAAACCCCATCGGCCATAGTGAGGCTGGAGAGATTATTAGCGTGAGTGGTATCGACGTTGGAGATACATACGATGTTCCTAGCAAACACTGATTGTATCCAATGAGTTGAGGGACCTACAAGGATCGGCCTGATGCTCACCCAGATTAGCAGTGGCCACTTCGCCTTCTGGCTAATTCGACGAAAGCCGGAGTGGTCAGATATGTTGTCTCCAGTGCTGCTATCTCCGGTAAGAGTTCGATCCGCGTCGTAATCTTTCTCAGCTGGAGGGAAAAGTCCTTGGAATAGAGCGAATGTGCCGCCCTCCCCTAGTATATATGTTCAGGACGATGCTTTACACAATCCGAAGCTGTCCTACCTTCACCAGTGCCAAAGTAAAGAGAAATGATAACCTGACCATTTGCTATGAGCTACGTTGAAAAGATAGCATATGTCACTTACATATTTCAACAGAGGTAACAAGGAAATTGCCCATATTATTGCACTTATACCACCGATGACGTCTTCCTTAGAAGGTGGTGGGCCTGTGATAGGCCAGATACCGTTGACAGTGTATAGAGGAGACGTCCCAATGTCGGAATAGATGATTCCTGGTGTACATAAGCCGTGATATAGCGTTCATGTAAAAATTCCAAGAAAAACCCACCAAGTGCCTGGAAGCTTAGAAGAAATAGAGGCAGCCCTCGAAGCTTCAAGGTATGCCGCTTCGAGTTCAAGTTGATACCTCCTTCCAAAGCCTTTGCAGAAGCCATAGTGAACGTAGGAGGGAGACGTTGAGGGGCAAGAGGCATGCAAACGCACGTTGCAGCCCTCTAAATACTTTTCGCTACCGCATGTCTTGATATAGTCTGGCGTAACAGGGTCCTTATCTAGGAATAGCGAATTTAGCGCATTCGCGACCACTGAGGGAATATGGCCATAGGGTTGTAATCGAGGAGTGTCGCTAGAACGCGCCTTGGTGCCGCATGTCGTTGCCTATATTGTCTGATCTGAGACCTGGCAATGGCATCTTTCAACGATTGACTGACATGCGTGTGTAGTACATTGAGATGATTGACAGAGCTTGGAATGGTCGCTTTAATGGTACTTCCAGGTCAGCGATAAGAGCCTGGTTTCGAAGAACATAGCCTCATCATATATCAGATGGTTTGAATGGGCTTTACCGGACTATTTATCGCATATATCGATGTTGAATGTGAGATCCGCTGCAGGCGAGTACGAGATGGTGTGGTAGTTATAATTAGCAGGAGCGGGGCGGAGAGCGAGCAAACGGGGATGCTTACCTAATAAACAAACTTCGTTCGTTCACGCGCTCACCTCCGTCGGGACTGTACGAGTACTTACCTTGGTCGATTGACTGGCTTGGTTTTTATTTCTTCGTAAAAGCGCGTTTCTACTTTGGACTGATTTACTTCAGTACTACGACATGTCCTTCTTCAACTCCATCGGGTGCGTTAATAGTTTCATACTTTTTTTTATGGTGGCGTTCGTGCTCATCAGAATTACCAGTCGTTCAATGACCAGGGCTCAACGGCCGAAGCGATCGCCAACACCGACATCGGCAACGTTTCATCCAACAGAGATGCCGCCCCCCAAGTTGCCTCCACCTTCGCCAGCCGTCACAATCCCAAAACCCTTGTACCTCAGCCGTCCCTTCGTAGAAGCAGCACTCGTCAAGGGAAACTTTAAAACTATTGTGATGCTTCCAAAGTACGTAGACATCATGGAATGGGTGGCAGTAAACAGTGAGTCATATGCCGAGTTGTTGCGTCATCTCACCCGTTCATTCGGCCTCAGTATTTGACTTTTACACTAATCTCAACGAATTCTATGGCGTGATTGCAGAATGTTGTAAACCACAGGACTGCCCGAAAATGTCTGCAGGGCCGACGTGCGTTATTCCGACTTGACACTTGCTATCAAAGCTAACAGTTCCGTCTTCAGTCTGAATTATACTTGGATCAATCAAGAACGGAAGAGTGTACATCTACCTGCTTCAACTTACATAGATTACGTCATGACTTGGGTGCAAAATCTTCTTGATGATGATAACACGTTCCCAACGAAAGCTGGTAAGCTCCATGAGCCGTACAAGGGGATCACAGTCTGATTTCTATATGTAGGCCAAGAATTCCCGCCCTCATTTCCATCAACCATCAAGCACGTATACAGACAACTTCTCCGCGTTTTTGCTCACATGTATCACGCACACTACCATCAAATTTTGCATTTGCGTATGGAGCCCCATTTCAACTCTCTTTTTGCGCATTTTCTCGCTTTCGGTCGAGAGTATGAATTACTAGATATCAAGGACGTCAAGGGTTCTTCATCGGCACCAGTTGGGGTGGGCGACCTACTGGAAGCATGGAAGCAAATGGGTATATTAGATGGTTAGCAAATGTGTTACTATTTTTTGTTCTTGGGTCTAGAGTGGTTGCAGGTAACCATCACTTAACGATTGACATTGTATTTTCATGTGTTTGCTAGTAGACATCGGAGACAAATATATGTACTCACAATGTTCTAACGGAAACTGATTAACGATCGACATGATGGGTCAGGGTTGAGGTACTGATCTCTCTTGTTGTTGCACCTAGTGGTGCTCTGAACTCTTTGGCCTTTGCTGATAATGTCATTCTTTGGGTTGGTCGCCATGCTGTCTCATGGACAATGTAAACCAATTGACGTACTTGCACCCTAGACGGAATAGGGCACCTCGCGCCAAGAGATCGCCTACACCAACTGGCGGCCTTCCACCCCGAAAAGACTCAATGGGTCCTCCATCTGACCCTCCATCGCCAGGAGGGGCTGGAGCTAAGCCTCTGTATCTTTCCAGCCCCTTTGCAGATGCGGCACTTGTCAAGGGAAACTTCAAGACTATCGTGATGCTCCCGAAATATGTGGACATCATGGAATGGGTAGCCGTCAACAGCGAGTGATTCATGTCGGTAATCCAAGCATGTGCCTAATATTTCAACCCAGTGTTTGACTTCTATGCTAACCTCAACGAATTCTACGGAGTACTCACCGAGTCCTGTACTCAACATAACTGTCCTACCATGTCGGGAGGTTCCACGTGCGTTGCGTCACTCGTTTGTTTCTGGTATTCGACTAATGCCTGAACAATGATATCAGACTGAACTATACATGGGTAAATCAAGGCGGGAAGCAGGTTATGCTCTCAGCGCCTACCTATATAGATTCCGTCATGTCGTCAATTCAGAATTTGCTGGATGATGAAAATGTATTTCCAACAAAATCCAGTGTGTGACATTTACTCCTACCCATGTATAACGCTAAATAAAGCCACCGCAGATCAAGCGTTCCATCCTTCTTTCCCCTCAACCATAAAGCATGTATATCGACAACTCTTACGCATCTTCGCACACCTATACCACGCGCACTTTCCTCAGATCCTTCACCTCCGGGCTGAGCCACATTTCAACTCCTTATTTGCACATTTCTTAGCTTTTGGGCGAGAGTACGAACTGTTGGAGGTCAAAGATATCAAAGGTGATCCTGGTGCACCTGTTGGCGTAGGTTTACTTTGGGAACGTTGGAAGGATTCGGGCATCTTGGAAGCATAAAAGATCTACTTGTGTCATAGCAACTGTCATGCTTATATTCCCCACAATGTATATGTCGGTTTGATACCTCTAAAGGATAAGTACTATGCAAAAGCTATACTTATATTCCGAAAATTTCCAAAAACGATTAGAATGGATACCAGGGACTAAAGCACTAGGCCAGCAACAAGGCCAAAAGTTGCCAATAATGCGACATTATGTCCCGTTGCCATATGAGCGTTATTCCCAGTAGCTTGAGGCCCAGAAACACCATTAGTTCCAGTAGGGCTCGTATTTGTATTCGTGGTGCCAGAAGACGAGGCACTGACACTTGGAGCTGGAGCCGTTCCCCCCATAGCCGTTGCCTGAAAACCCACTATTAGACTACACAAAGGTTATGGATATATAGACAACACTACCTTGAAAGCTGCGAACGTCTTCTCTACCGTAGGATTCACCGCAAAGACCATCCCTCTTGAACAATGACTAGCAGATTATTAGACTCTAGATATGCACGGAAGGCAGTTTAGGGGACAAACGGGGCTTGGGCGCAGTAGAACCAGAATGGCGTCTTTTCTAAAAGTGAAAAAAGGTGGCGTTCAAATGATATCGTACACCAGATAAAAGCTGACTGACCATCCTCCAGAGTGAATGACCATTCGGGGAATTGGGTAGCGCCAGCAGGCACGCTTTGGAAGCCAGAGTCTATTCCAGTGGTCGGCGTGGTCCTGATAGAAACGGTAAGAACTGATTCATCAGCTAACAATCTAAACTAACAGAGGTTCGCAAGGTTTTGCAAAGGTCGATTGCGTCACAGTCTGGGTCTCATTTCAGAAAACTGAGAACGAGAAAATGAGTGTACTGACGTGATTCTTTGTTAAGCTATAAGTTCGTTCATCTAACTAAACGAGAAAAAAAAATGAAGGGGGGGCATGCTCACAATCGAAAAGCGATTGTATCACCAATTTTGGCGGTAACACTAATAAATAAAATTTGATACCAAGTAAAACAAGAGAAGGCTAGCGTAGCGCACCTTTCGGGCTTATAAGTGAGGCCTCCGTTCTCTCCGACCAGTACCGAAAAGGTTTCAGCAGAAACGACAGAGAACAAGGCAGCAGCGGCAATAGCAAAGAAGCGCATTTAAGAGTCGAGAAAAACCGTAGGCCAAAAAGAATGTGAGTAGCAGATCGAGAAAGAAGAGCCTGTAGCAGAGCTGTCGTCAATACAACCAGTGTGCTTCCTGAACAAAGACTTACGCTGCTCTTGGGGAAAGGAGAAGGATAGTGAGCTATGTTTAGGACCCGAGTTATATATACTTCCAGACAATCAAACAAACCACTACAAACGCGTATTGGTCATGAGTTCGCGTTGGGTGCTCCTAGGATACAGCATGTCTTGGCCTTAGCAATGTCCTTCGTCGCCGCGCATGAACGCAAATTGGGCTTCATAAATGTACTTTTGATAACAACAGGAAGTGTAGCTTCTATCAAGGCGCCCTTGATCGTTCAAGAACTCCTCAAGGCTTGTCCGCAATGAACTCTTCGCTCATTGGCCTGACACTTTGTGTCATTTGTAGTATCAAAAAGTGAAAGTGGAAGTGGTTGCTACGAAACCCTCCCTTTCATTCTATACGAAAGGCGACATCAGTAGCTTAGGGTCGAGAGTATGGACTGATGAAGATGAATGGACTGTATGAGTGGGCTTCGCTACACACATGGTAACACATGATCACATAACCCTATTCAATTCCAGGACAACTACAAGATCGGTGATCCAATACTTCATATTGAACTTCGAAGATGGGCAGATATAGTACTTGTGGCACCCTGCTCCGCAAATACGCTATCCAAAATAGCGCACGGTGCATGCGATAATCTCGTTGTAAGACACAAAAGCTACTTTCTATCGGATTCCGATTTGATTCACGAGACAGACATCTCTTATGCGAGCTCTTGCCCCAACAACACCTACATATATCTTTCCTGCCATGAACACGTTAATGTATGAGCATCCGCTTACGTCTGAACACCTCCGAGTTGTTCGTGAGGTCGTTCGTTACAATGTCGTTGGACCGATTGGGAAAAACCTGGCCTGCGGTGATGTCGGTGAGTATGGTTGTCCTCTGGGAACAAATTCGCCTCAACGGTCTCTTTTCAGGAGTAGGAGCAATGACAGAATGGCGAGATATTGTAAAGATAGTTGTGGACCTCTTCCAGCTCGAACTCGAGCCACAGCAGTCTGGTTAGACGTAGTATGTGCGCATGTTCTCACATTACGTCTTTCTGCAAATAAGGACTCTCAAGCTATCTACTGATAAATCGAGAAGCCATATCAGAACACCTTTGACGACTAAACAAACGTGTCACTACAGCGCAAGAGGATTTGAATTGCTTATATTATCCGATCTTCAAGAGCTACGCACCTTCTTGTCTTGCTTAATGCGACGAAATGGAGAAGGCTTCCATCGCTAGGATTGTTAATACGAAGTAACGAACCATGATCTAGGCCATCCTCACAGTGCTCTAATTTTTCGCCTCGTATACAATGGTCATGCTCGCGTTGATCGAAAAGATGAACCTCGACTTGATATCAGCTATTTGCATGTTACACATAAAGGATGGTCTACATAACGTCTCCTTTGCCAGCAAAATCAAAACCTTGATGTGAGGTATAACCAAGTTAAGGTGCTAGCAACATCTGTGGAGGTGAAGCAGGAGACAATGATGTATACCGTTTATCATGTTGAATCTTATGCCCTGGTGCCCAAAATCCTACACCCCCCTCATGCGGCCATGCCCATTCTCCGTTCCGGATTCCTCTCATGCCTATTCATGTAAAAATTTTAACAAAAACTTGAGGACCTATCATTCCACCATCAGTCGATATACACCACAGATCGGATCACTCGACAAGTGCCCCGATGCCGGATTTCAGCAAGAAGGACCACTCCAGCCTCCGAGATGTAAAAGAGCCGGAGATGTGATGTGTCGTAAATATTCACAGGAATAACAAGTATTCTCAAACCTTTGTTATGTCGGTGAGACCCAACATGACAAGTACAAAACGGGCAGGGGTGTACGAAAGGGACAAGGGCAGGCACCCGCACAACTTATATACTTATAGCGGCTGTGGTGCCCGCAGAGCATTTGATTGATCTATGTATATAAAAACATTTAGGCCAGAGATGGTAGCTCAGGCGCTTGACACGTCCTTGGATTTCCAGCACTTGAAAGTAACCACCCAAGAATGGTATTAGTATTTCCAATTTAGGCTAGAAATGGAGTATAATGCTAGAGGCCCCGTCCTGAGGCACTCGGCCGACGGCGACACTGCGAGAGCAGTTCTACAAGACGGTTTGATAGAAAGGGGCAGAAGATAGGCACCGTTCGGTAGATGATACGTGCCGTGAAAAGGACATCATATTACCCTTTGCTGCTATGAGTTGTTCAGTACTCCCAAACCACGTCTAGCACTTCATGTTACTCGCTCGTTACTCATCTTCTCTACCTCGTTTTTTCCGCAGAGTGCAAGCCCGGGCTTACACTCTCAAAGTCGAGATTGCCGACGCTGACCTGAAGCATATAAAGACAGGCCAATATAATCTCTGCCTTACCAAAAGTGTCATATACCAAGCCCGGGATGTACCAGGCAATGTTGTCTTTTTGGACGCTCTCACACAAGACATTGCCCCGAAACTTGAATTTACATGGGAAGAGCGATACCAGACTTATATGATGTACAATTTTGAGGCGAGTTCATGTTCATGTTCTTGCGGAGCCTCTCCCTGACTTGGGTACTTTCTTGTTGATATCCAGGCCAGAATCCCTCTCAAAACTGCTACCAATGCCTATGACATCGAGCAAGGCATGAAGGCTGTTTTCGACGACCATGGGAGCGCAAAAACTACAGGTAGCCCGGACAAGATGAAGCCCATCGTCATAGAAAACAACTGGAAAGCCGGTGGTCGTATTGCAATCGCCAATTACAACTTGGCGACTCAGAAATTCGCGACAACTTTTGTCTCCCTTCCTACCCTTCTCGAAAGCGCCAATAATCTAACACCGATACCAAAAATCGGGGTGTTTTTCCATGCAGAACATGTTGCGAGTAGCATGTTTGATACGTCCCAGACAAGAGCATTCCCAGTCGACCTTACGGGCAAGACGAGCGTGACGATCAGATACGAGAGTGGAAAATGGAACATCATGAACTAGATTATGATTGCAGTCGTTAGTACTCGTAATCTTGTGTTGACAGCTTACTTTATATCCCCCGACGCCCTTGGTAGTTGCCATGCCCCGAGCCAGCAGGAGGCATTGCTCTTAGGGTATGGTGTAGTTATCGCGTGCGTGTCGTGTACATGTATTACTAGACAATAAGTAAATGGTCGCGATCAGAATATACAAAATATATTGATCTGGAGGGCTCTGCACTATAACTTGAGATACAACTACTTGGAACAATCTTCTTCTTCCTATGCTTACTGCGCCGCGCACTACTAGAACGCGTATACCTAAGACCTGTCAGGACGAAAGGTAAAGGCCCGCCGCGGTCCCAATGCTGCCAGGTTGACTGAACAGGTAGCTGGCTGATCCTGCTTTTGCTCTAAAAGCTGGTGAAATATGTACGGAGTAGCGATCCAACCGCTAATAAACCTCTGATCGAGGTTATCGTCCGCCATCACTCGAGGATTCATTTGAACAAGAGCGTGGCTTGCTTCGTTTCGTTTCGTCAGTTTCGGTACCAGTCGCTCGTGGGGAGGAGCCAGTCGATATCATCGTAAGCGACTATCCCATCATCTATTAGTGCATCGATCACCTTAAGACTTCACATGTAAAGGTTTCCAACGGATCCCCCGTACTTTCAAAATTTTGTTTCGAAGTTCTGCCTCTGTCATTACCACGGTAGCTAATCGACTAAGCAAACGAATAAAGAAAGCAGTCACAAAAAATCATTCTTTGAACCTGCTGAGCAGGATAGACCTCGTCCCCAAGACCTCTTCAGTGCAAAGCGGTGCGCATTCGACTCTTTGTAACACAGCTCGTACAACTTCAGAATGGGCGATGTTGCCACTAGCTATAGGATTCTGAACACATCGACGTCACCCGGTTGATTCTGTCATTTATTGAGATCGAGTAACAAAAGTGTATCTTCGACATACTCTTTCTCTGCCTTGCCACTCCCGTAGATTTAGAGCATTCCGGAATCCAGTATACGCCAGTCTCGCGAAATAGATAACGTTCATCAGGGGATGACGCAAAAATGGCTGTAAGACCGTTCGTAAGTCGTTTCAAAAGATAGTGAGTTAGATAGATGGCTTCTCCTAAACAAGAGAAATACATTATAATTATTACACCATGAGATTACGGTGAATCAAGATTCACTCACCTGTACTTAGTTGTCCTATTAGGATGATAGTTTTAATGTTCGACGGATTGCTCAAGTAGCTGTCCATCTCTCGATATTCATCTCTGGACAAGAGTTATGGGCAAACCAAGTTTAAGTTTGGCAGGATGTGCATCGCCTGACCGGGAACGCCTTTGAGGTTGATAAAACAGTTTGGCCCATCCAGAATAACAACCTGAGCCTCTTCTGTAATGTTGTCAAAAGCCTCCTGTCCTTTACTCCCAAAATGATTGTATACAACTTACGGTGTAACTTTGTGCTTTGTTAGCCCGAGCTGTACATTGAGGAAGAATAATAATAAAAAGTAATTCAATAGCCCACCGCGAGGGTCGAACTCGCAGCCTTCAGATGACTCTTAATGTCTTAAAAGTCTGACGCTCTAGCCGATTGAGCTAGGCGGGCTTATAAAACTTGCGATTGTTTACCTAAACATG
>JABCKK010007976.1:0-41343 GCA_018221785.1 Calocybe gangraenosa
CAATTCAAAGTCCGAAATCACTCGCTTAGAATCTAGCATTTACATCTGAACAGCGCGACCCTACGGATAGTCGTCCAGTATTCAATTTTTGGAACGGCTGATGCATCAATCTGATTATACATGTATGTACATGGAAAGTTGCCATGTATGTCCACGATCGTAAATCAAGTAAGATCAGAGAAATCAAGTACTGATTGAAAAAGTCTCAACGCATGCAGATTTAGCTAACTCCACAGTCAATAGATATTTCGTGTATCCAGGGCAGCGTCTTCACGTTATACCAGCCCCGAGCGTGGCTACCCAGAATGCCATCCAAGACAGTGAACTAAATACAGGGATTGTCCATACTGTCGTCTGTACTACCGTGCCAATAAGATAATTGAATTAAAGTAATGAATTAACCGCAGGAACTGCCGGCTTCGATTCTGGCGATTTCTGCAAGATTCGGGCAACCTCGGTAAGTAGAGGAGATGGTCTTGAGTCCATGGCTATGTTCAAGAACCATGACTTGCTCATATAATTCCGAATCCTAATCAAGTTGAGCAAAGCGTTCAAGAAGTAAGTAAAACAGCTGAACTCACCCATCAGGAAGTAGAACAACCACATTCATCCCCTCTGTTTCAGCGATCACTCGACCCGCCTCAGTCCGTAGCCATGCAAGGGCACCGCTCAGAGCGCTTCCGCTGCTTCCACCTACGAGGAGGCCTTCTTCCCTCATGAGGACTCGTACACTGGCAAACGCCTCGTCGTCTGAGGTTTTGATCCAAGAGTCCACGTCTGGCGTCTCACGTGAAAGCACATCAGGAATGAAGTCATATCCAATGCCCTCAACGACGTATTGGGCTCCTTTCTCGGCCTCGTTCAATTCATCCGGTACAGCAAGGATGCTTCCATTCTGCGGAGGAGTCAGAACATATTTACAGGGTAAATAACGCTAG
The DNA here is from genome assembly GCA_018221785.1 of Calocybe gangraenosa. Lineage (NCBI taxonomy): Eukaryota > Fungi > Basidiomycota > Agaricomycetes > Agaricales > Lyophyllaceae > Calocybe > Calocybe gangraenosa. Next base: position 939 of record JABCKK010007976.1, read on the forward strand.
GCTTACAGGATCGACAGCAACGATGATGCAATCCTTGTTGTGAGTCCTTTTGATGGCGCGAGAAACGCCAGTAACTGTTCCGCCCGTCCCAGCGCCAGCGATTACTACATCGACCTTGCCAGATGAGGGTTTTGTGGACGTGGAGGGTGTAGAGACCACGGCTTCAATGATTTCAGGACCAGTTGTATACTCATGGGCAAGCGGATTGTTGACCTATCAGAGATAAGAGGCTGGATAACGTCAATTTTGTAGAGACACGAACGTTTCGATATTGGTCAAGAATGATACCGTGTGGTATTTCACGCTGCAGCTTCTGCGCAATTCCTGCAATCGTTAAGGAATTCAGCCACGAGATTTCCTAGCATTGAGCTCAGTGCTACCTATATGGCTCTCGGGAGAGTCCCACGCGGCCTCTGTGGGAGTACGGATAACTTCCGCACCAAGAGCACGAAGTAAGGCTTCCTTCTCCTGCAAGAAAATAAGTAACAAGTCGGCTGAAGATGACAAGACATAGGTTTACCAGGGACATTTTGTTAGGTAGCGTGATGATAACCTGATAACCCTTAACTATAGTATTCAGCATCAGTCCCTTACAGAACTGCCAACTAACTGACTTTGATAGCGCAGGCCAATGCAAGACCAATACCTAAGCTTAAGGCATGAGTGTGTGAATACTACGGAACTTCAGTTCAAATACAGTACCGGTATTGCCAGAAGTGGGTTCGATGACGATGCTCTTCCCTGGGATCAGTTTTCCTTCCTTCTCGGCGGCTTCAACCATCGCTTTTGCTATTCGATCCTTGATAGACCCTCCGATAGACAGAAATTCAACTTTGCCGACTTTTTTTTTTTTTGGGATAAAGCCGTCAGTGGCGCCGAATGATATACGTAGGATAAAAACCAGACTCACGGAGGTTGCACTTGAGACCATTAGACCTTGCTATCTTGTCCAGTCGTACAAGAGGAGTCTTCCCCACTGCATCGAGGGCGTTATTGAGTATCTGTGCTGGCATATTGGTGAATGAGCTAGGTTTTCTGGCTGACATACTCCGAGGCCTCAGTGTTCGGAGAAGGCCGACGGACGGATCCAACCCTGTTATTTCACTGATAACGTCATTAAATGAAGCGATATCTTAAATCCACCAATAATTCCGTCCGTTATTTACATACCTCCTATCAAGTGCGAACAAGCTGCAAGTATGGGAATGATGATGACTGAGAAATGAACTTGAGCCCTTGATGAGTAGAAGCTGTTATCAATCCGCAAGTCAATCCCCGCGGGTGAAAATCGAGCCGGAACATTTGCTATCCTCCCTGACGTATCTAGATCTCCGTTATTGGGCTGCAGGCCGTATCCTAAAGAGTCCATGAACATCTAGTCGAATTTAGAACCCGGATTTGTGATTTGTAATGTTGTGATGGTCATTGCTACACTTGGGGAATCATTCACAAGTCCTTGTCGATTAGTCCCGGATTTGTGATTTGTAATGTTGTGATGGTCATTGCTACACTTGGGGAATCATTCACAAGTCCTTGTCGATTAGTGGTTAAATCATCTCGTTGTGGCGAAGCTTGCTCCGAGAAGCCGCAGGCTCGAATCCTGCCAGGGACATTTTTTATTAGTTTTTATTGTTTTCATAAATAAAATTGACTTGGATGGAAAATGACTTGGATGATAAGTCTATTGGCATCATATACATTTAACGTACATAGTTGTGGTAGCTCGTCTGAACGCTTTATTTACGGCTGTGAAAGTTACATAAACCCACTCTAATGCTCTTTAAGTGTATCTGTGTACAATGGCCAAGGTTTTCCCATCCAAGTCATAAGCTCCGTATGATCGCGGTATTCATCGTCAGTGTTGGGATGTATGAGCACCCTGTACAAATGATCGTCAAAACACAGAACATCTAGAACTTAATGCGCGGGGAAATCAGGAGAAAAGCGGCACCGTATGGGAAAGGAAAGGTTGGCAACGATCCTCTATCAACTGATTCTCCCGGGACGTGTGCTTGCATCATGGGCATGTGATGATGTTATAAGCTTTAAGATCGCCCAAGGGCGGCCAGTCCATGGGAAGACGGTCTTCGACGAGATGGATAGAATACTCACGAGCAAGGCCCTCTATGAACGGTGAGCCATGAAAAGAAGGCACCAGTTTGATGGGGATTGAATGTATTGACTTCAAACATCGCTGTCGGGTGGGGACCTGGTTGGCGCGTGTCAATCATGTCCTGCTTTTAGCCACAAGCAAATGGTAAGACTGACCGATAGGCTCTTCCCAGAATTTGTAGATCCGTAGCTGCAGGTGGGCAAGAGGACGGGATTAGCATTGAGCATACAGTTGGTAGCGAATTCTCACCTCTGGAAACTCTCTCCTTACTCGTTCATGCAATTCCCGCGCGAACTTGCGCTCGCTCTCGACTTTCTGCATGTAATATACTATAGATCGGAAATCGGGGTTAGTTCCAGCTGGTTCAATATTTCAGGCTACCGATTCTCACTGTGAAAATCAAATCCGTTGTTCGAGGAGTCGATAGGCAGCGGAAAGTCATCGTAGGAAGACGATTTGACGTTTGTTGGTGGATTGTAAAGAGACTTGCCATCAGGATTTCTTGTGTCTGGCAGGGGCTCTGCATTCTCGTATCCTTCGAGTGGGGATTTCCATTGAGACATTGTGTAAAAGCTATTGTGTGTTGTTCTACTAGGAATGGACGGGCGGGCTATGTACTTATAAACACAAATTGGATTGGTCAGCATCGATGACTGTACAATACTATCTTAGAAAGCACGAGCCACTGGTATGCAAACATTGGCCGAGGAGTGCTGAGTCTTGCAGAAGTACACGGAGAATGCATACGCTGATAAATTTTAGAGGCTAGCCTACTAGGACTTGGACAGGATGCCAAATATATCCTTTTATGTACTCTGTACGGGGGTTCTGAAACCGGAAAAATTGGACAGATATGGATACCAAAACCGTCTGCGTAAAGCCCCCATCACGGCGTTGTGGCAGGCTCATACATACATATGTTTGATGATGATTGTTATATTGGTGTACTTGGATGTGGTGCTCTTCGATACGAGTATTATTATCATCGACGCGGGCACCGAGGGGTATCGTCAAGTCGGCGAGAGTAAGAGAGCGTACCTTGGAGCCCTGTGAGAAGGTTGTTGTTGGTATACATATACATATAAGTTATCGGAAGGGAACAATGTGAAAATGAAGCATCAAATTTCAAAGATGGTGGATACGAAAAAGAAAAATATTCATGATTCTAGCCGCTTTTTCGCTTTATCTCCCTACATAGCCCAGCTACTCTTAAAACTGCTCTTCTGCCTCTAACGTTGTCTATTTTTTGCTTGCTTTGTTGACTTTTTTTGGGTCCATGAGATCAGTTTCGACCAACAGTTGGATATCGAGAAGCCATCGAGACTCACCAACACCGTCCGATCATTCCAACAAGTCTCATCAACAGCCTCTCACCCCTACCTTCACTGTCCCTCGAATCGCACCTTTACCTCCTCCATCCCCCCAACCCCCAAAGTCATCATCTTTCAAGACCTTCCAGTCTGTTTTTCGCAAACCGAGCAGACCTCCTTCCGTTCATTCCGCCAATACGACTTCAAGCGAAAGTCACGCCTTTCACCCTTATTCCGCAATGCATGTCGCACCTCTCCCTGTCGTTTCTAACAGGGACACTGTTGAAGACGAGGCAGAGTGTCCCGTATGTCTAGAACCTCTCAGCTTTAGTTTTCGACTACCAGGCGAGAAGCCACATATCGTCCCAGAATGCGGTCACGCACTTCACGAGGTACGTCCAAGACCAATCTGCTACTCTTACTCTCCTTACTACATTGCACCGTCTTTCAGGCATGTTTCACAGCTGTATATGGTCCAGCTCCAAATCAAGGCCGTACAACGATTGCCAGAAAATCTAATCTCGGAGTTTGTGGTGTATGTCGACGACCTATGAAAGTTGCAGAAGGCGATGGTGGAAAGTCCAATAGTTCGTCCCTGCCTTGATTTTATTGCATGCCTTGTCTTATACTCTCGTCTCAAAGAACTTGCTGCCCTAACAGGTATGGGCGACAGCAAAAGCGCCCCTCTATATCCGGGACGCGATACACCTACTACTCGTCGTGGTCCACCTACCACCTATAGCCCGAACGACGACGATCCAATCGAGTCAAATGGCTCGGTAAAAATGGGTCACAACAATGAACATTCTCAATACATTGTTTCACCATCAATATCCGTCCGACCTGAGTTTTCGTCGCTTACAAGGACAAGTGATATGCACCAGCCTTTGACCTGCATAGTTGTCATTGAACTAGCAGGCAAAAGGGCAGTTGGAAACGTTCCAGGACCCGTCATGAATGACAATTATGCACGCAGTGCAGGTGGACATTCCCGTCACGAACCCAACTCGGGGCACTCAAGTCCCCATCTAGACCATTCAAGCCAGTCGCGACAAAGGCAACCGCATCATAACCAACCCGAACGAGACATGTCACCGCGTCCATTCAAAAGTCAGCCTTTAGCTCCTGCGCAGGATCAATATGCCTCGACATCGTCCAATGGCCATGATTCCTATGTACCCAATACTATCACCCATCAGGAAGAAGAATCTCCTTTCAATGCTATAACTGAGGACCTCCGGAACCGTATCATTGACTGGAAAGGGCACCCACTCTCAGACCTGGGACCGTTGCAGATGTATGATCTGTTGTCGGTCCGACGTGATGCCGCTATTCGCGAGTTTTATGTTTATCTTTTCAAGGAGGCCATCATTTGCGTTGTCGAAGAAAAAAAACGGGGGATTGGGCGGTTGCTTTCTGGTGCTTCGAGTTTCACGGACCCCGGGTCTACCTCATCTACTTCGAGTCAATCGAAAGGTGTCTTACGCTTGAAAGGACGTATCTATGTTCGCCACATCAAACATGTGACAGCAACCTCGGCTGCTGGCGAGATGAGTCTCACAATCGATATGGAAGACGAACTGGCGTCTTTCATCCTCATATTCAAGGACCGATCATCTCTAGAGTCATGGAAGAACAACATTCAGGCGCTCGTCAACATGTTTCAGCCTCATAATAGTATCTCGCAGCAGTCAACAGTAGACCCGCGTGTACCGAACATGGAGGAATTTGGGGGTAGTTCTAAAGCGATGCGCATGTTGAGTGGTAGCACACAGACAACGGTTAGTACGGTGGATAGCCTGTTGAATGGCTCATCCCGGTCCACGCTCTCCTCTTCCACATCGCATGGCTCAATGCCTCAGCGGCATCAGATGAATCACACAAACAAGCTCACGACGCTTGGAGAAGACGATGAACTCAGTGCCTACGAATCGCCAACGTCACTGGTCACGCCATACACATCTTCTGGCCCCTCCAACTCTCTAACTCCCCTACCCCATCCGCCTCTCGATCTCATACTCGTCATTTCCATCCCCCCTCCTTCTGCCGTTCCTAGTACTGCACAACTAAAGATCCGTGTCATTCGTACCACGCTTGACTTTCTTCTAGCCTCTCTAGCAAAGAGGGACCGCTTGAGTTTGGTCACATTTGAGGTAGGACCTTCTGGGAAAGTCAGGAAGACACCATTCCTGAGTCCCGGTAAGGCTCAGAGTCGGGCTAGACTAGCCAAATTTGTTGATGAACTTGGGCTCAAGATGGAGGAGCATCAAGATGACTTCCTTGTGAGAAGCTCCAAAGATGAAAAGACGGACGTCGTCACCGCTGTTAATCATGGTTCGTGTAACCTTCCTCAGTGCCCGTCATTGTTTCTCACACCTCGTTCGGTACTTCAGGCTTGGACGTTGTGTTGCAACGGAAAGCCCGTAACCCTGTGTCAGGGATGATGTTGATTAGTGATGCAGCAGATAGCACACGTCGAGCACAAATGGACCTTGTGCTAGCCCGTGCAGAAGCCGCCAATGTCCCAATTCACTCGTTTGGTTACGGCCGCTCCCACGATCCTGCGTCTCTATGGCTCATGTCGAACCACACAAGTGGAACTTATACCTTTGTGAAGGATTGGTACGACCTGCGTGACTGTGTAGCAGGATGTGTTGGCGGGATGATGTCAATTGGATTACTCAACATGAAGCTCCACATGAAAGTCGTTGACGGCCACAGGTTTAGGATTCGTAAAGTCTCTGGTGGTCCGTCTTCTATCCTGGCTTCGGATGGCCAAAACGTGGATGTTGATGTGGGTGAGCTACGGTACGGAGAGCGCAAGGAGATGCTCGTTGAGCTGGAGCTTGACAATGCGGACATGCAGAAGGTACCAACTCAAACACGGCGGCCTGATGGCGGCCCCCTCAATGCGACGGATAAGTTTGTACAAAGCATGGGGCTGGACTCACTGTCGATAGAAGATACTGACTTTGAGGAGGGTATGATGGCTCGTATGATCGATGAGGTGCCTGTTATTGAAGTTGATGGGTCCTTCTTCGATCCTGCCGCCACCAAGAATGTGACGCGGCTTGCCCACCCTGTCCTTCTCACTGTGACCCTTCTACCAATGACAAGCAATGCACGTCCTCCTTCAACGGTCTCAGATCCTATCATTGTTCGCCGACGAATGGAGCTTCTAGCTTCCGATATGATCACACGTGCACTGGTCCTTGTCTCGAGGAGGAACTTCTCTCAAGCTCAGAAGATTATGGGCGAGACAAAACGAATCCTGCAAACTGTTTTGCAAACAATTTCCCGAGCACTTCCGCCTCCCAATGCTAATGGCGGTACCCCCCGTAATCGCAAGGAGATCTTGACGCTATCCTCTATTCGCGCCATGCAAGCCATTCTACAGGACCTGCAAGTACTTACAGAAGCTTTGGATGATAACGTAGAACTCTTTGCGCATGATCAGCGTAACTTCGGTGCACAGCAGGCATGTAATCTATCTACCCATGTGGTTGCGGCATACTTACAGCACGTCCAGGCCATGATTCTGCGCGACCAGAAGAGTTGGAGTGGTCGCAGCGCAACCGAACGGTTATTTTGGACAACGGACAATTCGATCGAGCTGGTCTCTCGCAGTACTGACTGGGTAGCACGCGAGTAAACTACCCTCTTACACTCCTTGACTTCTGCCTTCTGCCTTCTAAGTTCTAAACGTATTTGTATTTTGTCTTGTTACCTTTGCTTTAACCATTTTCTTTGGTAAAGATGTCTCCCTTGGTTCTGTTCAGCCCTAAGAGAACTCTTGTTGATACCAACCAATATATATATATTACATACTAATTATGTTTATCATCTTGAGCCAATGCTAGAGACCACGTGGGAATAATTACATAAGCTGGTTTCGTGGCATTCGACGCGTATTTATCCGTTCGACTAACAACCAAAGCACTTCTTCGGTGTAGCCATGGCGGGCTTATCCCAAACACGCCAACGAAAACAGCCAGCGCAGGAAACTAACAATATTACCTTCACAAGTGATGCTCAAGATGATGAACATGTGGGAGAAATATATCAACACCCAGTAAGGATCTTATTCAACTGGATATCAACATAAATTGAACGTTGCCATAGGGGAATCGAAATCCTATTGAACGACTCCTAGAAACCTCCAAGGGAAGCGTACTCGTCGTTTCAGTCCTTACTACCCTCGCATTTGCATTGCGATTTTACAAGATCAATCATCCTGACCAGGTCGTGTATGAGAACTCGTATTTGGTGGCCTTCTATATCACTAACCAAGATTATATTAGCTTTGACGAGGTCCACTTTGGAAAATTCGCATCATACTATATTTTACGCGAATATTACTTTGACGTGCACCCGCCATTCGCCAAGTTGCTTTTCGGGTTTGCTGGCTGGTTTGCTGGCTTTGACGGGAACTTCCAATTCGAAAGTATCGGCGACAGCTACACAACAAATCACGTCCCTTATATTGGAATGAGAGCACTTCCAGCAATCCTCGGCAGCCTCACGATTCCTGTCATCTATGCCATCATGAAAGAAAGTGGATATTCTACGGTGATAGCGGCATTTTCTGCATCTATTGTGCTTTTCGGTAGTTCTTGCATTTGATTGGATGGAGTGTTGGCACTCACCTTTTGGCAGATAATGCACACATTGCCCAGTCTCGCCTCATTCTTCTAGACGCCACACTTATTTTCTTCATGTCACTTACCATCTATGCTTACATCCGTTTCCGAAAGCTGCGTTATTGGTATGTTATGACATAGCCATTCCTCCAAACTGTTGTTTTTTTGACTCAGACTATCTAGGGAATTTTCTTCTGAATGGTGGACTTGGCTTATTGCTACCGGGGCGTTTATGGCTTGTACGTGGGGCTCCAAGGTTAACGGCATTTTAACGGTTCTTGCAATTGGTATTGCTGTCTTGATCGACCTTTGGGACCTTTTGGATGTCAAGAAGAACCCATCGATAGTGCGTTACAAATCTGTAGGCTCTTGTGACGATACCTTATGTTTCCTCTAGGAACATTTTTGGAAACACTTCTCGGCGCGGTTTGTTGGCTTGATTGTTATACCATTCATGATCTATCTCGCCTTCTTCTACGTCCACTTTGCCATACTTATCCATTCTGGCCCGGGAGATACCTTCATGAGTCCGGCATTTCAGGAAACACTTTTGGGTAACGAGATGTTACTGAACAGTCAAGGTGAGGATCTCCCCTCCCCTTTCATCCGCTGCATGGAATTTATAAGTTTCTTTGCTTTAGAAATTCGCTACTATGATACTATCACCATGAGACACAAGGACACAAAAGTTTTCCTACATTCTCATCCCGAAAAATACCCATTGACGTATCAAGATGGGCGTGTCAGTAGCCAAGGTATGCAATCTTCTCAACATACTGACGTGCTAGAATATTCATTCGATCGTAGGCCAGCAAGTTACCGGTTACGGTCATAACGATACAAATAATTACTGGCAAATCATCCCAACGAAAGCTCTTCCAGAAACGGGTCGTGGTCGCGTTGTACGCCACAACGATGTCATCCAACTCCTTCATGTCAATAGCAAATCTCATCTCCTGACGCACGACGTTGCCTCGCCTCTTATGCCTACAAACCAAGAGTTTACTACTTGGCCAAAAGATGACCACACGAGGCACAACGATACCCTCTTCCAGCTTGTTGTTCTTGACGTTCTTGATGGGCAAGCGTGGAAGAGCAAGTCGGGATATTTCAGGCTCATCCATGTCCCTACTAAAGTTTCAATGTGGACACACGCAAAGCAGCTCCCCGATTGGGCCTTCAAACAGCAAGAAATTAACGGAAACAAAAACCCAGCAGAAAAGAGTGCGACTTGGTTTGCTGAAGAGATCATATCTGATGAAAGTAAGGCAACTACTGCGTCTACATGGCTTGTACTGATGTACACGTCAATAATAGATGGCGACGAAGTCATAAACCGGGGCGAGCAAGCTCCAGTGAAGGAACCCAAGAGCATGAACTTCTTCAGAAAATTTGCTGAACTACAGCTCTTAATGCTGCAACATAACGCGGGACTGACAGCATCCCACCCTTACGCAAGCAGCCCGATTAACTGGCCATTCCTTTTAACTGGAATCAGTTTCTGGACTGAGAGTGAGACCCAAAAACAGATTTACCTCGCAGGAAACCTCGTCGGTTGGTGGACGTGTGTTGTTGCACTATCCGTTTATGTTGGTATTCTTGGTGCGGATCTCTTGGCAAGGCGCAGAGGGATGGACCCCATCCCCGATCGTACGTGTCATAATCATAGACTAACACATGTGTAACTTACTTGCAGCCTATAGCCGCGCGTAACCGTCTTTGGAATAACACTGGCTTCTTCCTTCTAATTTGGGCTGTCCATTATGCTCCATTTTTCCTCATGAACCGCCAGCTATTTATTCATCACTACCTTCCCTCTCACCTTGCATCAGCATTGATTGCTGGCGCCGTCTTGAACTTTGTCCTCAGTGACTATGTCAACTATCCTATATCCAAGTGGGGACCGAGCCCGCCTACGCGTAGTCGCCCTTCACAATACGCCGACCTTGGCCTCAAGGGCCCTATCATTTTGGTTGTTTTCAGTATTTTATTATTTGCTATGTTTGTCTTTATGGCACCACTAACTTATGGGACTCCTGGGTAAGATATTGCAAAACGTCTAATTACCCGCAGACTGTTGCTAACCAGGTCTACAGACTTGACGGAAACCAGGTGAATAGCAAACGGCTGCTCACCACTTGGACACTACACTTTGCAGCTAAAAAGACTGCTGAAGGGGTATGAACTCGATCGTAGGGGGGATTCAATCGTTCAGCTCAGACGACTTGGCTACTGAAACTGGATTAGTAAATACACACTTTTGCTGTCGATTTGTTATGATAGAAACAATAAGATTACTGCTCTGAAATCGGCTGTAAATATGGGAGTTAGTGCTGTGGTCAGTCAGTATAAACCACTGAGCGCCAATCAAACGAAACCTGGAGCCCCTTCCTCCCCTACAGCCTACAACAACCGTCATGTTTAACGCTCCACGGCCAGCTCAACGGTATACAGGCAGCACACCGACAACAGGGTTTGGGGGAAGTTTCGTTGACGAGAACCCTCTTGCAAATTCTGTTTATGACGGCCTTGACCCATGGAGCGCTGCACCTAGTCCTTCAGCGACCCCAGCGCCCCACAACACTTCCTCCGTCTTCAGTTCCGTGATCGGTATGCCCGTTGCGTCGTCCTAATTTTAATCTGACCAGTGGTAAAATATACAGCAGATGCAACTGTGCCTGCTGTTTACAGTGCTTCCTTCACGGCGGTCGATCCTGGCAACACTGGAGAAACCTCCGTAAACTCGCTATCGCGCGTTCTAAGTACTTCTTCCTTGCCGGCTGCCACAATTGACCGGGTAAGCAAGGTCCTACGAGGTTCTGTGTTGCATTATCACTTAACGTTGAGTTTAGATCGTCAACCTCGTTAGCTCCCGTCCTCGAGTTTCCAAGCTCGAGTTCTTTGTCGCACTGGCCCTTGTAGCACTAGCACAAGCAGGCAAAGGTATCGTTGTTTATGACCAAAGGCCCCTTTGAGATTCACAAGCAGCTCCCAGATGTCAGCATTGAACAGGTTGCGGCATTATCGTCTCAGAACACCTTACCGGAGCCCACCCTTGACTTATCGAGGCTACCAAAATCTACTTCAACTTTTATACCTCCAGCCAATTACAGACATGATAGCGCTCAAACTGTCCGTGCCCCAGCACCCGCTTACTCCGACGACCCTTGGAATGCCAATCCACAGTTTGGTCCACCACTACCGCCGCCAGGAAGTGGTTTCGACAGCTCACGACCTGGTGCTTTGAATGGAGCTCCATCAAGCTTAGCAGGTACTGGATTGCCGAAGGATTGGTGGAGGAAACAGGAGAGTGTGAGGGTAAACCTCCTCGGTCCACAAGGATTCATCCTAAATCGATACATGGTTTATGAGATTACCACAGACGTGAGTAATATCCTTTTGAGTCACTTTTGCATATGTCTCTGACCATGGTCTATAGCGAGGTTCACCTGTCACTCGGCGGTATTCAGAGTTCGCATTCCTGTGGGACTGCCTAGTAAGACGATACCCTTTCCGTCTATTCCCTGCATTACCACCCAAGCGGGTTGGAGGTACGCTCGGGGGCCCTATGTTATTTTGATAATTAACAAGCCATACTCAGCGGACGAACAATTCCTAGAGCAGAGAAGGTAAGCCAGCTTCTCGCTGCATGGACTTCTCTCAAATCATAGGTGCCTAGGCGAGGACTCATGAGGTCACTCAATTTTGTTATGTATGTACTACAGCCAACATTCACTCTCATTTGAAGTAAATTGAGCTCCAGAAACCACCCTGTCATCAAGGATGATGGGCTCTTGGCGGTCTTCTTAACAGAACCCTCTTTTGAGACATGGCGGAAACATACTCCAGTTTCATTAGATGAAGAATCTGCCTCCAAACGGGTCGACCGAATTGAAGAGATGACTATTCCAAGTGATCTCGAGGAAAAGCTCGTGTGAGTTTTCTTTTCTGCATACTTCATGTATTGCCTCGTCGCCTGAGTTTTCAAACCTAGAACTATTCGTGGTAAGCTCAACCCTCTGATTGAACAGTGGCAAAGAATATGTATTCTCGCGGAGCGAATCATAAAGAGGCGAGAAGCAGCTGCGGTACGGATACATCCAGCCTTCCGACGAGTCTACCTACCGACTCACTTCTCTATCTTTTCCCCATCTACTCCCTCTTCACCCCGGTCTGTTGGCACTTCCAACTCTATCTTGTCTGGCTCATTCCACGAACACGGCCCGTTTGCATCAATACCATATCAATCATCTATACAGGGTGATTTAGCAAGGCTCACCAATACTCTTCGAGCCGTAGCTGAGGTTAATGAACACTGTTGGCGGGGAGATGAGTGCGAATTATCAAATGGGGTTCGCTTAGGTCTTGAGCAAGTTGCTGCTCATACACAAAGGCATTCTGAACTATCAGAGTCGAGGGTAAGCATGTTGAAATGTAATACATTCTGTTCTAAGAAGTGATCCCCAGACGCGTATATTACTTGACACGACTCTCGAGGGTATCAAGGTATGTCGGCTCTCCGTATTGAATAGAAGGTTTTCCTTATCTCTACAGAGCCAACGTGATCTCTATATTGCTACTCGAGACCTCTTCATTCGCCATGACCGTTTGTCGATCGATCAAGTAGAACGGCTCAGAAAGCGAGTAGAAGCAACTTCTCTCAAACTCGATGGCATACGTGCTGCCCAAAAGGAGGGCTGGCAAGAAGAAGCCGAGCGACTCACAGGCCTCATAGAAAAGGATCAGGCAACCATCGCTGCTCAGCTTAGCAGGCGCATTTTTATTCGGGCATCGTAAGCACCTGTTATATCCGACTTCCCTTCTCCTGATTGGTTGTCTTAGCATGTGGCATGAGCTTCGAGTTGTTCTACATAACCGCGAGAATACACTACTCACACAACTCGTACAAAAATTCTCTCGCGAAGAGCGAGAATTTTGTGAGCACGTCGTAGGTAACTGGTCATCACTCGGAGAGGCTGTAGAAGGAATGCCATATGAATGATCTCCAAAGTTGATAAGCTTTTAACGGACTTGGGCATGGTTTCTACTTTGCTGATACATCATCCAAACCATCACGATACGCACCTTTACGACCTATGGGACTCCACTTGTTTCTTTATAATACATTAAAGCTTCCCCATGTGGAAGAGAGATGCACAAAGTGCTCTGGATTATCAAAAGAGCCTCGTAGTGGATTTTGATTACATTTGAATCAATCTGTAAATCCATGACAGTACGATCCAGATGGTAGAATCTTTTGACTGCTCGGAATGAAAACTACGACTGCCTTCTCTTAAAATAGCCATGTCGTAGCTCGGGCACGCAGAGAATGGCCGTCGAGCCTCATGTCTCGCGTCTATCATTGTAACATAAGCTTGGGTTCTGCTGAACGGACCCGAACTGAGAGCAAGCCGACCTCTATCAAGGGTCAATTAAACTCTGGTGGTAAGGCTTGAGACGAAGCTTACAGGTTGCATAAGGGGACGTGAAAGTAAAGGGCTATATCCATAATAGTCTCTTCACATCCAAGCCCCAGCACATCATTCCTCAGCCTCTTGTTGCCGTATTTCGCGTTCCAGTCTCTCCCTTTCCGCCTGTCGAAGGCGCATGAGTGTTAACGACTCATAATCAATCCCCACTGATTGTGTTTCAGGCGTTGTTGAGGATGGCGAAATGTCCAGCTATCAACGTTCAGGTCAGCTTATAGGCTTTGATAACTAAACAAGACGGACAAATGTGGATGGAAAGGAAGAAAAAGGCGAGGGGTCAGGCTTTGTTTGTGTTTGTGGTATCTGTGGTAGAGTTGCCTTCTCGCTCTCTACTGTCGGACCAGATAGCTTGGTAACGTCGGGGGGTGATGGTACTCCCAATTTCCCCATTTTTTTCAACCACACCATTATAGGCGGTTCCTTGCCACCAACCCAACCAACCTCGACGCCATCCAACCCGCGTTCCGGCATAGCACTCGCACAAACAGCGGCGAACGCGTGACCGATCTGTTTGTAAGATACGAGAGCTGTTCCAAACTTTGCTGGTTTATTGGTTGCCTTCTTGGGGGGCTTCAAGGAAAGCACTATAGAGTCAACGTCGATTTGGCCAAAGGTGTTCATCAGATTGGCGATGGCACCGGGAGTGGTGAGGTTCGGGTGGGATTTGAGGTTGTATTTGACGCGAACGGTTGTATCTAGTGAACCTGTAACCAAGTGAGTGAGTCGGATGAGAAAAAATAAATGTAGCAGGAGAGATTTGCCTAAAGAAGGGGCCTCTAATTCATCCTCTCGTGCTTCAAGAGTCGCTTTCCTCTTCTTGCCTTCTTCCCTCTGCCGTAGTTCCCGTTCTTTTTCCTCTCTAAGTCGCCTCCCCTGATCCTTGATTTGTTCTGTTTCATGCCACCGTTTGACTTCCTCTGCTTGCTTCGCCAACCTAGCCTTCTTGAAATCGCGTTCCCGCGCCTCTAGCTCTTCTACCATGTTCTTCCTCTTGTTGTCATACGACTTGAACCGCTCCGCACGAGCTTGTTTCAAACGCAGTTTCGCATCGAGAGCAAGCCGGCGTAATGGATCTAGTAGTAACTCATAAGCCTGGTTCAGCTCATGAAATTTTCTGGCTAGATAAAAAAAAAGTCAGCATGTATGTATAATGAAATTGAGGGCAGTGGAACGCACCAGCATTCGGGTTGTTAGGGTTCTGTGTGATATTTCAGCTAAGATCAGATCGTCAAAGCCATGCATACCCTGTCTGGATGAACTTTGAGTGAGCGTTGGCGGTAAGCTGTTCGTATTTCTTGCTCAGTTGACTCGAGGTTGACGTCGAGGAGCTCGTATGGGTCTACGTCGACTTCTGTGTTCATGTCGGAGGTGAACTGACTTATTTATTACGTAATTAAAGACAGCAGCAATTACCCTCAGCGATTGCACCAGGAAGTACACCATTCCTACTGAGCTGGTCTCATTCGGATTATCCGCCATGCTAACCATTCGTTTGGTTCTGCTCTCAGCCTTTGTTACCGTGTCCTTGTCATCAGTATGCCTGGGAGCACCTATGCACACCTCGCCGAGTGAGAAATATAGTTTCAGGTCGGCTGAAGTTTCTATGACGATAGGGAGCTACTGGGTACCGTTTGCGGTGCCTGGACAAACAGGTATCCCTAGTGTGAGCTGTCAGAATTAATGGCTGCTCTGACCAGTTCTGAGTACATTTTTAGAAATTCATGGTATTGAGGAGATATACACGTCAGTTGGACGTCGCAGTACCGCACGAGACCGCTCCAGAAAATCAATATAGCGTGTATATACCCTGTGCTGGCCCATATGCTTCCAGCGGGGGTACCCACTTTACAAGACAGAAGGTCGGACTCGCTCAGGTCGAGATATTTCAGGTTTCATTGCTCGATCCAATTGATTTTTCTACTGCCGAAACGTTACATCAAGCGTTTACATACCGTAAGTCTTTACGCTAGCTGAGCTAATAATTGGAGCAAATCAACGGTTATCTTAGGTCCAGGAGATTACTTTTGGGTGGATGGGAGCCGTTTGAAGTTTGATATTGTGAATCCCCTTGATGTGAGTTATAGACGCCCGTTGCTGCTCTGACCTCTTTTCTGAATGTATCTTAGAACTATGTTGGTGAACAGGTTGCTCTTATTCTAGAGGTGAACTTGACAGGTAGAGTTCTTTCTGTCGCAGTACGGCACCAACGCACACCCGACAAAGTGGACGATCTCTCGTACGTGTGTTCACCAACGTTTTGCTATAGAAAGGCTCGTGCCCATACGGAGAATCTTCGCTCAATGGGGACGATGGAGGATGATTACACGGTCAAATGGTTACTCTACAATTTTGGGCTCGTCGCGCTGTTCCTTTGATAGGATCCATGTATTTCAATACATTTTTGAAAGCCCAACTAAGTACGTAGGGAATATGAATTTGATACGCTCCCAGCAAAGTCGACGGATTATAATTGCAATCCAAGTGGAAAGAAAAATATATGGACAGAAGGTTCTGGTGGCACCTGCTAGCAATTTGACATCCTAGCGTTGAGAAATCCGTTCCATGATTGATAATTATATTATCGTAAGCTCAAGTAATAACGGTTATCCTAGGTCTGACCCTGTTAGTGAGTGGCTCCATGCGCTTGGAAGTCATTTAATGCAAGTTATTCTAGGTGGTGGCCATCTCGTTTTCATATCTCACCTGAAGGACCCCCGCTTGCATGCGTATGGAACAGGCTTGTTATACAAAGGCCTCTGCTAGCAAGTAGAATCTTGTGCGATTTATAAACTTGCCGATGTAACACCTCAAGGTCAAGCAGGCTACGAAATCACTTGTTATCTAAAATATTACTGTAAACTCCCTGTATGCCGTAAGTATATATTCATAGGAGCCAAGTGATGCGCCTACCACATGCTAGGTATAAGTTTCGACGAGGGGTATATTTAAAGGTGCGTCGTGTGGCAAGTGAATTAGGTGGGCCTGAGGGCCCAGGGATAGTATGTATACCCTGACGCCGTCCAAACGCTCACTGCTCCAAATCACTCTCCAATCCCAACCGCTGGCGTTCCCCACGTTCCCGTTCAAGTCTGTTCATCCTATCTTCCGCCATAGTAATCGTATCGTCCCAAGCGACGAACAATTCCGAAAGTGCATCGGTCTGTCAACCAAAAGAATTATAGACACACAATCAAAATAGATATGGAAACCTACATGTGTAGCATGACGTTCCATGAGCAACACTATTCTTTTTTCTAGTGACGCTGTCAGATCGATTTCTTCTTGATGTCTTCTCAGCAGCGCAGTAAGACGTGGCTGAAGTTGTTCGTACGCTGGTCAGAGTTAGTGTACATGTGGAGGGATGTACGCGGGCAACGACTCTGCGTACCAGCAAGATTTCCAGGTTCTGTAACGCCTTTCTGCTCCAACAGCTCAATCTCGCGCATATCGCGATCAGCGGCACGGATGTCCGGTTCCATCTCTACGAGCAGCGCCTCAAGCTGCTCGGAAGACATTGTATCATAAGTTGGGGCATCTGGGACTAGCGACCCGGAGAGTGCAAAGTCAGGTGTAAGGAATTGTGCGTGCTGGTCGTCTCAAGTATCGTAAAAAAATACAAGTGTATAAGGGATCATTGCATTGAGTATGTATTGATACTTACAATGTGCCATGAACCGTTTAAGACCGTCGTTACTCTCGACGACGGCATCGAAGCGACGCTGGAGGTCGACAGCGGTGCGGGACAGTGTTGACACTGGTTCACTCGTTGTTGGGTTTGCAATATGATCCTGAGCATGAGCAGGAGTAAGCGTCTTGTCGCGTCCCCTGTCGTTATCTTGTTGTTTCACTCCCAGCAAAAGCGCCTCGAGCCACCGGATACGCAGTTCAAGAGCGAGGACTGGGTCGATCGTAGCTGGCGCTTGGCCCTTGGAGGATATGGTGTCGTCTGTTTTCTGCATTGATGTTGATGATTGTGATAATGGAGTAAACACGGCAGAGATGGACGATGGGGGTGGTGACGATGCCGAGATTGGAGATGGCGACGATGGAGGGGTTGAAGGATTAGACGAAGCAAGCAGACGATGGCGCTGGACGTCGCCCAGGAAGACGCTGCCAATGTTGGCCATCAAGAAAAAGGAGAGTTGAAAGATTTAGGCTAAAAAACAAATTGCTACCGCTAGTACGACTGACTGAACTGGTACAGTACAACACCAAAAACAAAAAACAAAAAAAAGGATAACGAACGGAGGTTAGTAGATACTGAAACAACAACAATATAGAGCAACATATAGTTATAAATATTAATTTAAGAAAGAAAAAGATCATGCACGAAAGTCAGCACTCATCTCGACAGGTAACTGATCATACCCATCTCCCCTCCGTCCGCTCATAATCCCCCTAACGCTATCCAACACCGTACCCGCACTATCCAAGAACATACCCGTCCACCCAACCCCACTATCCGGAACACCCAACACCTCTTCTTCAGGCATGACACTGCTCCCAGGCCGCTTCCACCACTTGAGCGTCAGCGAGCTCGTGACGACGCTCACGCTAGAGAATGCCATTGCCGCGCCTGCGAGCATGGGGTGCATGTACAACCCAAGAGGGAGGAAGAACCCCATCGCGAGTGGAATTCCAAGTATGTTGTAGATGCATGCCCAGACTAGGTTTCGTTTGACGACTGAGAAGATCTTACGGGATAGATGGAGGGCCGCGACCACGTCTAGAAGGTCAGATCGCATAAGAACAATATCAGCGGCTTCAATGGCGACGGAAGTGCCGGTTGAGAGCGCGATCCCGACCGTAGACGCGACGAGAGCTGGAGAGTCGTTGATACCGTCTCCAACCTGACAAAAATAGAACCAGCTTGTGAGAGAGAATCGAAAGAAAGCCGAGCAGAAAACACAAACCATGGCTACGCCACCAGCATTATCTTCCATCAACTGGGTAATCATCGCGGCCTTGCCACCAGGGGTCATCTCAGCCCATACGCCTTCCGGTCTGATCCCCACCTGTCTCGCAATAGCCAGCGCCGTCGCCTTGCCATCGCCCGTCATCATGTTGACCTCGATGCCCATATCGTTCAACGCCTGGATCGCGTACCTACTAGACGGTTTCGGTGCGTCCGAGAGCGACACCCCCAATATCGGAAGTGGTATCGGAGCGTTGGGCCGAGGCAGCATCGATACAAAGATGATAGTCCGCCCGAGGCGCGTCTCTTGCTCTTCGTAACTCGAGAGAGAATTCGGGATGTACGCGTGCTCGGATTGGGTGACGAATCGCGCATTGCCTACGAGAATAGTGTGCTTGCGACCGGCGCATGTCACGCTGGCTTTGACACCGGCGCCCGTGACGCTCTCAAAGGACTCTATCGTCGTCACTGGGTTTTCGTTGCCGAGGAGGTCTTTGCCGTATACCGCGATGGCTTTCGCGAGTGGGTGCTCCGACTTGGCTTCGATGGCGCTGACCATCGCCATTACCTCTTTACGACCAGTCACTCCATCAGCACAAACACCTTCGAGCCCAGCGTCACCAGCGTACAATTCTTCGTTGGTCGTCGTCAAGCGACTGTCTTGGGCGTTGGGTACCCAATGCACGCCAACGACGCTGAGTTTGCCGATCGTCACTGTGCCTGTCTTGTCGAGCACGACACGCTTGATGGATTTACTCGCTTCGAGTGCACGTCCACCTTTGATGAGGATGCCGTTCTGTGCGCCGATGCCTGTGCCTACCATGATAGCCGTCGGGGTTGCGAGGCCCAGAGCGCATGGACAGGCGACGACGACGACACTGATACACATCTGAAGGCACACGGCAAGCTTGCTTGCTCCGTGCTTATGGAACATACCTGGAAGGCTCTCGTCTTTGACGACGTTTGTGACGATAACCCATCCGATAAAGGTGAGGGCAGCGAGGGACACGACGGTGGGTACGAAGTAACCTGCGAGGCGATCCGCAAAGGCCTGAATCGGTGCCTTAGACGTCTGGGCCTCTTCTACAAGTCTTACGATTTGGGACAGGGCCGTGTCCTTGCCTGCGCGGGTTACGATCATGTCAAACGTGCCGAGGCCGTTGACTGTTCCACCGATGACGGCATCCCCTACTTGTTTCAGGACAGGTACTGCCTCACCAGTGATGGCACTCTCGTCTACGCTGGACGAGCCCTTGATGACGTTACCATCCGCGGGCACCTTGTCGCCGGGTACGAGTTTGACTGTATCGCCGACTTCTATGAGTTCGGTGGCAATTTTCTTCTCCTGAGTACAAGCCGGCGCATCAGTGTAAATTGTGGCCATCGAGGGAGCGAGGGACATGAGGTCAGTGAGGGCGGCACTCGTTTTGCCTTTTGCTTTGTTCTCCAAGTAGCGTCCGAGAGAGACGAACATGATTAACATTGTGCTCGTTTCGAAAAACAAGAATGGACGAAAGTTTGGGTTCGTGTTGAAGATAGCCGAGGCTAGGACACCGACAGAGTAAAAGTAGGCTGCCGATGTTCCGAGCATGACGAGAACGTCCATTGTCGCTGTTCCATGTTTGAGGGATTTGTAAGCGCTACGGTAAAACTTGGAGCCGACCCAGAATTGAGCGGGTGTGGTGAGGACGAGCTGGACGACGTCTCCAAGGAAGAATGAGTTGACGAGGCGGAAGGCGGCGACGGATTTGACGTAAGGAATTTTGGGAGCGATCATGGAAATGAAAAAGACGGGAATGGCAAAAGAGATGCTCCATAGGAAGCGTCTTCGCCATTCCAAGATTTCCTTTGCACGAGAGAGGGATTGTAGTTGAGTTGCGTCTTGTTGATCAGAGAGAACGGCGTCAAAGCCCATGTCTTCTATTTGTTCTACCATTTGACGTGGGCCGATGATAGCGCGATCGAATTCGATTGTACATTTGTCAGTTGCGAGTGAGATTGCAACGGAAGTGATACCGGGAACGGAAGATAGGCCGTTTTCTATTGTAGAAGTGCAAGAGGAGCAAGTCATTCCGAATATGCGAAGAGTAACCGTATCTGCTCTGACAGGGGGTATGTGGGAGGCATCGAAGCCAATGTCAGAAATTTCCTACACAGCAAGAAGATGAGTATGCTGTTGAAGGTGTGGTGATGAATGCATATACCTCGATTAGTTTGTCTACTGTCCAATGAGCCGGGTCGTATTCGATGGCCCCCCGTTGTGCGATGAGAGCGACTTGGATAGAGTGAATGCCCTTTTGGTCTCTGAGCATGCCTTCGATAGCCTGTAGGATGGATTAGAGAGTGTGAGATTGGCAAGACAGTGACTGACCTCTACGCATGAACCGCAAGTCATGCCTTCTATGCGCAATTCGCATTTTTGAGCGAGAGGATCGTCAAGTGGGCGTTGCTTTGAAGAGGGATCCATGAGGAGAAGTGGTTGAGAAGAAGAAGAGAGGCCTTTGCCTTCTTGTTCTGATAAAGGGGAGCCAGCCCATAGATTAGAGAGTAAGCGGGACATGCGAGTGGGAGAAGAGTAAGAGCCGTGTGAGCTTGACAGATGAAATCAAGCAACAGTGATAGACGGAGGCGCATATAGGCTGATGAGTGAGATGTATCACGTGGTGTAACTTCCATTGTCACATGGTCACATATATATTTTCATTGTAATTAAGTAATTAAAAAAAAAAAAAAAGCAATTTGGGGGGTCAACACATAACACTAGTCTATCGGCAACGGTGGTGGCTCGTCTGGCTGCGGCGCGAAAATAAGATTCAACGGTGGCGTCGTCTGACTTTCTTCGCTCAACAACGTCGCAATAATCGATCGTCCAGCAAAACTTCGTCCCGCTAATCCCTTCAATGCAGCGTTCGCACTGCTCGAATCAATGTACTTCACATACACACGTCCAACCCCAGCTGCCTCATCCACCCTCGCAGCATCCTGAGCATTCAAATGTCCAACCTCCCCACCACCACCAGCCGTCATCGCCCACTTGTTCTTGTCCTTCTTCACAGGTCTAGGAATACGCAAATCTTCAACCTCTCCAAAGTTGGAGCACTCTTCCTTCACGTCCTCGTACAAGTCTCCATACTCCATGTCATCCCCAAGATCGTCCGCGGTCACCATATTCAGCATCAGTAAAATTCGAGCGTCTGCTGTATTGTCTGTCCCTGCCGGCATAATCGGTCGAGGTATCTCCGGGAACTGATCATATGGCAGGTTGGGGATCATCCCTGGCGTACCGGGCTTCGCGCCGACTGACGCACGCTGCACAACAAGGTACCGGTCCCCGAGCTCCATCCCGTTCAAACTTTGAATAGCAACGTCAGTATTCGCAACTTCCACGTATTCGCAGAATGCGAATCCCTTATCAAGAATCAGACCCGCGGTATGTTGTTTGAAAGAAGGAGATATATTACCTTGGAAGCACCGTTTCCATTTTCGCGCACCAAATTAAACGCTTTCAGTTCGCCAAAGCTCTTCAATAGTTCCATCACTTGTTCTTCATTCAAGTATAGCGGAAGACCGCCAATAAAGACCTTGTTAATCGAATCTGGCACATTCGTTGACACCACACCGGGTACATGCACTCCAGGAGACGACGTCGTCATATCGATTCCACCGTAATCCTTGGGTCGCCGAATCTTAAGCGGACCATTGATGAAAATGATCCCGTCAAACGCCATAGCTGCTGTCGCATCTTCTGCACTCCGGAACTAATAAAAACAAACAAACAAAACCCCAGTCAGAGCATGTCTTACCACTGTACAAAATAACACACACCTCGACAAACGCGTAATTCTTTTCATAGTTACACTGCACCGCTAAAACAGGATTTCCAGGGCCTCCCGTGCCAATACTCATTTCAATCATTTTGCTGTTGAAGAAATCCGCTAGGTTTTGTTCGTTAACGTCGGGGGTAATACTTCCAATGTACAACCGACGAGACTGGCGCGACAGGTTGGGGTTGACACCAGTTCCCATTCCGAAGCTTTGTACAGGCATTGGAGGTGGTAGTCCTGGAATACCCAGAATGGGAGGTACTTGGGTACGATTGGCACCAGGCAGATTGAATAGACCTAGATAAATCTTGTTAGGGACGGCTAACGAACCATAAAAAAAAAGCGCATACCTGTTTGTTTTGCTTGCATCGCACTATACTGATCATAGCCTGGCGCATGAACGTCCCAGCCTGAAGCCTTCCTCTTCCTTTGTGACAATGGCACAGCCCCTTCAGGTGTTGGTGACCGCCTTTCTGGTGTGCCCACACCCTCTTTACGACCACGTCCTCGTCGTTGTTCGCCACGGTTTCCCGCATCCTCTCGATTCCGGTAACCACCATGCTGTCCACCGTGGTCGTCTTCACGAGCACGGTAATCACGACGACGGTCATCTTCGAACTGGGGAGGTGGCCTTGCATGTTCCTCAAATTCCCGTGGGCCGCCACGACTGTTGTATCTATCACGGTCACGGTCACGTCGGTCGTCACCACCTCTTCGGCCTCCTCCCCCGCCTCCACGGTCACTGTACCCATCTCTTTCTCTGTCTCCCCTGTGTCCACGTTCACGATGACCACCGCCATCATGACGAGAAGAGCGATAACGGTCTTCGCGGTATCCGCCGCTGCGTTCTAAAAGAGTAAAAAAAGAGAGCGAGGGCTGGTAAGCAAACATTCGTCCCACTCGGACCAGCAGCAGTTCGGGTTATGGAGTTATGGAGAGGCGCGACTGAGCAACGCAAGATCCGCGAAGGGTGGAAAGGCTAGCTATCTGCAAGAGAAAGACATGGTGCAAGGAAGAGAGGAATGCACCATGAGCTCATCGTCTGTCTGTGCTATAAAAGAAGAAAAAAGAACTGAGGGCGAATGGAAATGCACAGAGGGAAACGGTTCTGCTATTCCCCCCCCTCCCCTTTTTTTTCCCCCAGAAAGTATAGGCTAGCTTTAAAAGTGAAACGGACGAGTAAAAAGTTTTGACTTACCGTAGTCGTCGCCCATTTTAGCTGCCAAATAATATAAACCTTTGGCTTAAAGTTGGAGTTTGGTCAAGTGTGTGTTGTGAAGAAGACCTGAGATATATTTAAACTCCGAATCAAACTCCCCTTAGACACTAATTATCACGATGCCCACTGAACTACCTTATGCTGCGGACGCAGAGGTTTCATTAACTTACGATGAACTAGAGGTATTATGGATCTTATCAGACGACCTGGGATCAACGTTAATATCCGCTCAACCCTTGTAGGTCCTTAGGTTGCAACACGAAAAGGAATTGGCACAAGCACATGTCACCGTACAGACAAAGTTCAACTATGCCTGGGGTCTAGTGAAGAGCCCTATGCGCCAGGATCAGGTAGAAGGCGTAAGGCTTCTACAAGGTGCTTGACTCTTCCCCTTCATCAACCTGTGACTCATTTTGAATAAACTCCGTTCCCAGAGATTTACAGAGCAGAGCCCACCAGACGTAGAGAGTGCTTGTATTACCTTGCCCTTGGGCATTACAAAATGGGAAATTTCGAAGAAGCGAAGCGGTTCAACGGTGCGTCACTAATCTGGCTTCGCCTATGTAACAAAGCTAATCTATACAATCTCAGCACTTCTTCTAGATAAAGAGCCAACAAATATGCAAGCTCACTCACTTGCACAGCTTATCGACAAGGGTGTGACCCGGGGTTAGTGTATTTCCTCCTATTCATCGTTTGGCCCTCGTTTTAAACGCACTGTTGACAGAGGGGTACATCGGTATGGCTCTCGCAGGCGGCGCGGCGGCAGTCGGCGCGGTTCTCGTAGCCACTCTAGTACGGCGTGCAGCCCGCAGGTAGTCCGTCTGATTACTGACCAGTTCCTTTGAACTCTTTTTTATATCCTTAATATCTCCTTCGTCCTCTTAAACCTACACGCCGACGACTGCCTCGCTATACTCGTAACCCAAATATCCCATATAAGCCTTCTCTCAACTTCAATAGTCTACGATAATCATTCATGCCCACGCCTTAACGTCAAGCCACGCCATGTATCCCCTATTTGCGAAACCTTTTCTTAGCTATTGTCTGAATAAAACACTCGAATCAACACCTCTGGCCTCAGGCCTCAACTCTAATGCCACCACCAGTTCATCGACTATAATCTGCAGAGATACGGATGCTGATACAGCAACTGCACTGATGTGTAAACAGGGTAATGATTTACGTGTATATATATGATACATGAATTAAATAGTACGCTAACTCAATTCATGGCTGGAAAAATTGCCCAATCCACAGCACAAATACTACGAAATGAAGCTGATAAGTAATGCAAAATGGTACTTGTACAAACACATGTCCTTGAACAAGATATGGATGCAGATGCGTAAAATGAGTATCGTAAAGAATGTATCGTATGTTGAGTATTGCGAGTGTGTGGAATCTCTAGAACTATTTTCAAGTGGGAAGGAATTGTGCTAAGGTATCATATAACTGTTTAGAAACTGTGTCAAAGTGATAACTTGACATTACGTACCAGCCTGTGCGTCCATTTCAGCTGGAGTAAGCTGGACGAGCATAAGTGGAATGCGATCAGATTAGTACGTGACTGGAGCTTCTTACCTTGAAGGCATAAATACCCAATACGATGTAACCTGCAAGCACAGCAACCGCGACCACAATCCATAAGGCGGCCCATACTATTCAGTGATAAAGAAACGTCATCTTTGCGTCAACGCCAAAAGGATAGCGAGAGAAGGCGCACAATGAGGCCCTATCCCAGGAAACAATAGCGAAAACTGCGTGGCATCAGAGTCGTTTGTTTTGTGGAAAAATCGGTCGTCAGCGACGTCCCCTGTAAGTAAAAGGTAGGTGTATATGGGTTAATGTGAAGTCGCTACACTGTTTTGTCCTTACAGACAACGAATAACACACTTCAAGCGTGATTAGTCGTGCGATGTACAAATAAGATTTAGAAATTACCTCATTACTCCAATAAACAGACAATACCACCGTAGAGGTTGTCTGGATGCAAATTTAAAGATGTCCTCATCTTGACTAAATGAACCCACGCATGATCGATGAACCAGAAAGCAATCAACATCGCCTCGTAAAACACCGTAAGCGCGATCGTGCTACGTATGAAGAAATTTCTGATAAAAAGTCAACCGTCTCGAGAGCTAAAGGGACTTACAGCTTATCTCGCACTAACGCAAGAGGCATTATCAATCCAATTCCTAATACAAAGCTCATCACCTTTGCGACGAGCGTACTGTAGCCTGCCAAGACAAAGAGTCCCCCGAGAAGCGTGGATCCAATATACCCAGCCACAAGAATGAGCCATGGCCGTCCGCCCTCAACGATGGTGGCTCCTCCAATGTGAGGATCGATAGTTATTCGTAGGATCCTGCCCCCACTCATTACAGCCTAAAAATAATATTTTACTCTAGTGGAGTATTCTGGGCGGAAGAAAGTAATCGTACAGCTGATATGTGACAAAGCTCGTGAAGGCCAATGGTGAATAGCTTGAGTGGATTGATAAAATTTCGTACGAGTGGAACGTTCCAAAATCCGAATATAATTACTGCCATAGCCAGAATCTGTGCTGGTTGGTCAGAGTTTTTCAAGCCGACGAGAGATTTTTTTGGGCGTACAACATATATTACCACGACCTGGAAACGTCAGATACTATTGTGCAAGCAAGGCATTAGTCCTGACGCACTTGGTCGTTGGATGGGACTATTGGCCCCACACCAGGAGTGGGACTTGGTGTGGCAATTGGTGGGGCTATTGGAGGCCCTGTAGCCATAGACGTCGGTCGATCGGAAAAAATAAGAAGACCAGGTGTTGGTTCACTTTGTGTACTTAAACCCTGCCAGAGATGTGCAGACAGGTGGAGCGTGGACTAGATAAGGCGAGGATTGCGTGTGCAGTCAATAAGTACAATGAACCCCCGAAAGAGCCTACACTGGTGCTGCTGCTGCCACTCTGGTACTTACCAGACGACTGCCTCGTGTTCATTTCATTTTCTTTCTGGAATTTATCTTTTATCACGTGGCCGTCGACGCGCCTGTCACGTGTAGACTTGACGCGTCGGCTGAACTGAACTCAGATGGGTTCAAAGTGTTATAGGGTATACATGTACAGCATCAAGCTGGAAGCGAGACCATATATAAGTCATGTAGTAAATTTCATATAGGTTAGGCGAGTCGAGCACTGGAAGGACCGGTCAGTGTTCTAAGTGCGATGTTCAAAAGGTAACTAAGAGTTCATAGATCATAGAAAGCTTGAAAGAAAACATCAAAAAAAAGTCCGCATCGTCACCTCATTTCTTGTCGAAAATGTCGTCCTCAGCATCACTTGCCATGGTTCTCCTGGAGAATGCTGCACTCCTGCCCAGCACACTAGACTTTCTGACCGGGCTCCCCGACAGTCGGTTAGCCGATCTGGCACCAATGGGCGAGCCCTGTGGTGGACTCCTGGATACGGTTTGCTTATTCAGACTCTGTACCAAATTAGACACATTACCGCTTGAAGGCCGAGGCCCCCGAGCTAAACGAGGCCCGCGCACCGCTGCCCCGGACACGGACTGCCCTGATCCCGCCCGCGAGAGCGTCGAACGACCTGTGGCAAGAGTCATGTCCTCAGGCGGAGACGGGCTGCGTGAAGCAATCTTAGTAGGTGGGCTTGCGAGTGGGGAGGATTGCCCAGAGCTTTGTCCGGCGCTGAATCGCTTCTGGGGAGGTGTGGGAGGGATAACTGCGGTGACTGGCGTGGGCGGAGCTTTCGACGCAGAGGCTATGACCGGGGATGGTGATGATTCCTCGGCTGGAGGATCAACGAAATTAGGTCGTGTACGAGGTGGAGAGTCAAGGTCTAATTCGGGTGGGGGCTCTTTGAACATGGGACGGGGCGGCTCATCGTCCAACTCTGGCGGGGGCTCTTTGAACATCGGCCTATCAGGTGGAGAGACTGTTGAAGGGGGAGCAGGGGGAGGGACGAGTGCGGGGGGCGGGGGCGGTGGTGCTGCAACCGCGGAAGGGGGTGGAGGTGGCACCATAGTAGTAGGAGCGACAGGAGCGGCAGGCTCAGCCACCGGAATAGGCGGCGGTGGCGGCGGAGGTGGCGAAGCTACAGCAGCAACTGATGCAGGAAGTGGTGGCAGCTCAGGAGACTTGGGCGATTTTATGAGCGATGGGTTTTGTGCGATTTGTTGAGCGGCAAGCAGTTGTTTGGCGTCGGCCCCGACAGATATGCGGCTTCGGCTGAGGCGCATATCAACGGGCGCGGTGCGCTTTCTTACGGGCACCCTGCGTTCAGACTCGCGCTTTTTGCGGCTGATTGTTGGCGGAAGAATAGCATCATAATTTTTCAAAAGATCAATGAATAGCACTATTGCAGAAATTCAGTATTTTATTCATGAAAGCTAGCAGGATGTAATTGAGCTTACGAGTTGGGTGACGATCCTGGATGGATAGCTCTGTTTCAACCCTGGGCCGAACAATGGCTATCAAGGTAGGAAATAATAATCAACAAATCTAAAAACAGAAAACCCAATTCAGAAGCACTTACCACGACCCACAGAAAGCGCTAGCTTAGTTATGTAAACCTCATCTGGTTCATCTACAGTCGAAGATTCAATCAACCTACAAGACAGTGTGTTTAGGATAAATGAACGATAGAGAGTCACAACTCACGCTTTGAGATGTTTCACAACAGCATCAAGCACGTATAGATGGACCCTTGGTAACCTTTGCAAAGCCATTCCAATCGCTGAAATATGCTCGCCCTGTGAATTCTCTTCCTCTGCCTTTGCGACTGACCCTACTGTGGGATAGAGTCTCCTTAAATCATCCCAACCCTCATACAGAGCCAAAGGTGGGTCGAGCTCGAGGATCCAGAGTTTGAGTGCGCTGGCAATGACTGGCGCATCATACTTCGCAACGAGCTCAACGGGGATGGGCTGATCGGGCGGTATGGCGTTGAGCGTCTCACGAAGGTGATGCACTGGGGGTAGAGGCACTTCATAGATCCACGATTTCCTCCTTTCTACATCCAATCAAAACGATAAATCTAACGAAGTGTTAAATGGGGATGAGCTTACCAGCATCATTGGGCATCCTCTTATAAGCCTCCAGTAACCCCTCCAACAGCGCCGTTAAAACATTCGGTACGAGCTCCTTTTTCTTCTCCTCTTCCCCTGTGAGTTCGGCCCACCCACTCTCTGCCCACTTCCGTAAATCAATCCCATAAACGACGTCTGACTCATCGTGAGCAACACTCTCGTATACGTGTGCGTTTGGCCTGAATGGGCCAGTCCGATAACGCTCAATTAACGCAGTGAGATCGTTTTCAGGCTGATAAGATGCGACAAGCGTTGTTTGCCGTTCAATTGAAGGCTCGAGAGACTTCGGGAGATTCGCGAGTGTGCCTTGATACTGCAGAAGTACTAGTGTCTGATTATTCCCTAGTGTTCGCGACATTAAAGTATAAGGTGCGTACCAGTCTTGACTGCCCGTAAACGCTCTGTCTCCCAGCGTTGCAATAGCTTGAGTCCCTCCTCGATACGCTCCTCAAGAGCCAATCTCTGACGATCAAGTTTCCTTACAGCAATGCGATACGCATAATCTGCCTCTTCAGCCTCATGACGAGCCTTTACATACGCAGGTTCGCCATTCCCAGTATTGTTCAATACTTTGCTGACGAGATTTACCAAGTTCCCAGTACGCTTGATGAGAGTCTCCGGCTGGAGGCCTTTTGCGGGTGCAGAGGGTGTGACGCTATTATGGTCCATACTCCTATGTTCCAAGTCAAATGCCTGCAATGCATGTTATGATGTCAAAAACTGAGGGTGCAATGAGAGCGCACCTTGGGTCTGAACTGATAAAACGCATCATCCGCACCCTCAAACTGGTTCCCGAACTCCCCAATACGCCTCAAAAGTCCCTCGCGTTCAGTCAAGACCTTCGCTGCGTCTTCGGCGCGATCAAGACTTCCATCAAAACTGGCTACATTGGTCTGCAACCAGGATACGAATTCTTCGCCAGTGAAACAGTCCTGGTATTCACCCAATAGCGGGAAACGCACGGGACGAAGAGGGAGCTCAGCAGCTGCACGGGTGAGGAGCTGTGAAACTGCTGATGGAGGAAAGGCGAGACCTGCGAGAACAATCGGTGCGGGCTGCAATGATGCTGCAATTTCTGCAGGCGGGGGTAGTGGTGATGACAATGGCGGGGGGGAGGCCGTGAGTGGAGATGGGGGACGGTCTTGGTCCACAGCTTTCGCTTTGCCCTTGTCGACCTTAGTAGCCACATGCTTTTCCTCTACCTCTTCGTCAACATTGTCGGCAAGTGCAGAGTGAAGAGCTCCTGCTGATTTTTTCTGGATTTCTTTGAGACGTTGCGAGATACGTTCAGATACGCTAGCAGTCCTCGCAGGTGGGGAACGGCCGTCAACAGGACGGATGCGAGGAGAGGTGGTGTATTTATCTGGAACGTTGCCACCACTATTGGGTGCAAACTTGGCACTGGAGTTATTGTTAGATTTGGCTGGATTAATGGCGAGGTTAACTTATACGCACTCGTCTTCAGCCTCATCAGCACGTCGTGTTTTGGCTAAGTACTGCTGCTTAAGTTTGGCTACTTCGATTTGTGCTTGTTCATACGACTTGAGCAAATTGTCAACTAGTACGGCCTTATTTTGCCAAATCCGCTCCTAAGAAATATAATTAGAATTAGGTAAGTGAGAAGAGTCGCAGGGTGTATTCCAACTAACGCTGTACCCCTGGGCCCATTCGTCAAATGGGTCCGCAACGAGTGTGTCTAGCTCTTTAGCAATAGTCTTATGAGCCTGCCCTTGAGAGGTAGATTCGGCTTGCAGGCCACGGAAGGCCATGAGGAGTGAGGCCCCATCGTCCGCGCTGAAGCCAGTTCCTAGTAGTCAATTGTGTGAGGTATATAGCAAGATGGTATTAAGGTTGATGGTATACCAGTAGGTCCTGTTAAACCCGGATTTGTGAGACTGATGGCAAGATGTCCCTCTGCTGTTGCGCGAGCCTAGAAAAGATATACCGAGTCGTATGAACGCGTGAGGTGTGAGTTCAAAGAAGGCACTTTACCCTGATAAACGCGACGATTTCAGCGTTTTCGGCCACACCCTAGCCATTACCGTTAGCTTGCATGGCTAGAAGTGATGTAACTAACTAACCTGTTCCAGTTTCTTGAATAATACTTCGAGACCTCTACGATAGTCCTTTGACCAGAAAGAGTTTGTGAAGCTCAAAGGCAGAGATAGTACCGCCATTGTGAGACTGGATGAGAGAGAAAGAAGAGGTTGCTAGTTGAAAGCAGCCACCTGCGGGGTTGTGTCCCTGTTCAATGTTGTATTTTTCCGCTGTGTGCCGTGCGACTGGGTTACAACGCACGTGGCAATTCCACCTTGCACCGATTGTGCATGTCTTCAAGCTGTCATTCTGACCGTACACGTATGTAAAAGTATTTGATATCATGATACTCTAAGAATCCTCCTACAATTCATGTAGTACATGTAAAAATACTACAAGTAAATTACATTACAGACTGAGAGGCAATCGGATGTTGCCGAGCAAGTAAAAAATGTCGCCCAGGGTCGTCCAAACAGTTGTACTTAATCCGCTGTCGTCGACGACGATGGTGTATGTTCAAAAAAGGCTGGTAAACACTGCAGCCAAGATTGCCTCAGTATCAACGGCCCATCTCCCCAAGTTCCCTCCAAAAGACGCCCTTTACAAACATCGCGAGGTCCCAAAACTTCCTTTCTCGCCAGAAACATGGGCTTTCACACAACCTGCCCCTCCTTCTGCTCTCTCCGCATTTGCCCATAGAATCGGCCTTGCCAGTGTCCTGGACACTCCAGAAGTTGTTCTCCAAGCATGCACACACTCCTCATTCCCCACTCTCCAGAAGCAACTCCATCCACACGACCCAGTAGCACGAACCAATACACACCTAGCACCGCTAGGTAACTCCCTCCTCGGCCTTTTTGCTGCAGAGTTCATCCAAGCTGCTTATCCATACCTCCCAACACGTGTCTTCAAGGCAGCTGTCACCGCACACGTTGGTACACAGAGCTGTGCAAACGTCGCGCAGGAAATGGGCGCCGCACCACTACTACGGTGGCATCGCTCGGTATTTATCCTTGACTACTCTTAACTTTTCATTCTCTCACGCGTATCGCGTGCAACAGTCAGAGTTGACCCATTCCGCTGCCCTCGCTTCCATCCCTCGTTCAATAACGGCACTTATATACCAAAAACGATCGCTACCATCCGCCCGCAAGTTTGTCCACTCCTATTTCCTCACCCGTGACGTAGATTTTCGCGGTATGATCAAATTCCGTGACCCAAAAAAGGCTCTCCTTGAGATGATTGACAAGTTGGAGCGTGAACGGCCCAAATCAAGGTATGTGTCTATCCTCTTGGGACAGTCTATTTATTCCTAAACTCGATATCTTTATGTACAGATTACTCAAAGAAACTGGTCGTTTCTCCAACTCACCCGTCTTTGTTGTAGGTATCTTCTCTGGCGCTGATCAACTTGGTGAGGGCTTCGGTTCCTCCCTCAAGATGGCAGAATATAGGGCAGCGGAGGATGCGCTTCATCGCGTGTACCTTACGCGAACACCAGATCATCTCCTACAACTTCCCACGTCAACATTCCCACTTGGTTTAGGCAGCGTTTTTAATGTAGAAGGCGAGGAGAACCCTTATACTCCGCCGGAGCTGGTAATGTCAGAGATCACTTATGCGAGTTCCGGGAAGAGCTCAGTACTGGGATCACGGAGACAACAATGATGTTTATAATTATATAACTAATTCTAAAAAAACACATAATATGGAGCACACAGAAACTGAGCCTGCTTGTGTTATTCGAACTCCGCGTCTCTGGTCTCAACCACTACTACCTACTACGGGCTCTCCGTGATAATGCCCAAAACAGAAGAACCAGTTCAGCACCCAGATGATAATGTAAAGCCTCTGAATTACAGAGAGCAATTCCAAGTATGCTTGGAACACCTAGCCATCTCCGTGACCAATCAACTTACGTTTGTTCTGTTTATGAGGGCCGCCATGTAACTTCTCAATTCATCGAGTGCGTTCTACCATTTGAGCTGTTTGCACCCAAGTAATTCACAGACACTCTGCAGTCCATGTGCTGCTGCCGCTAAAGCTTCTATGGACTGCATGAACCGCCATGACTACGACCGTGACTTTTGCCTCGACTACTTCCAAGCATACCGTGACTGCAAAAAAACCTGGGTCTGTCTTCTCCTTTCCACTGATATCAAGCAAATATCTACAATTATGTTATGCTAGATTCAACAGAGGAAAGATGACCGCCGAGCAGGACGCCCGACAAAATAAACAACATGAAAACAACTATGTAAATAAGGGACTTTGTGCCGAATCAAAGAAGCAAAAGAAAAATATCTGCAATAATTACCGTCCCGTCGTCCATAAATCACGAAAACTGGTCACAGTTTAAGTTGCACGTGCCACCTTGAGACGTCCTTTCCAATTACCAGGTCCGAAGCCACGATCCTTACCCAAGGCTTCATCAACAACATGCATCATTGCAAGAACCTTCTCTTCTTCCCACTTTTTACCCACAATCTGAATGCCAACAGGCATCCCGGCACAGCTTACAGGGTCATAGAGCGGTTTTTTGTTGTGATAGAGTCCAGCCTCAAGGACTGCTGAGCCGAGCCCTGGTCCCATCTTCCATTCATCCGTTAGTTGATCCTTCTTAGGATCAACACGTGTGACCGGCATACACCCCACGGGGCTATCCATTATGTTGTACAGAGTGGTTGCTGCCGCCAGACCAGAGAAGTACTCGCATCCCCTAGGCGATCAAAGTTTATAGACAACTTCACTTATATGAAACGACGAACCCATGTGGAAGTTGCGGTAAGGCTTGTACAGGCGCGATAATTCCATCGAAAGCGTATCGGTCCCAAACCTGCGAGTTCGACCATTCAGACTGCGTAGAAGAAACCACCAATGATACGAAACTTACATCCATGCAAAATGACCTGGCGAGATCATCTCGCTGCTCAACTAGTTCAGTGTACTCCCGTACTGTGCGCGCCTTGGCCATCCTGATAGCTCCTGCAAATATCTTATCGTGCAGTAATGTTTCCGCCACCCAAGCAGCGAACTTGCGAATCAGTACTATAGTAACACTTCAGCGACAGCTTTGTTGGGAGGAAGAGAGCGACACCCACACGGAAGCTTCGGTGCAAACGTCACTAGCCATAAACTACTTTCCTAATAGAAAAGGTGATATCAGTCATCGCCTTCTTATTGTGGCGCCAGCATAAAACCGTGACGCTGACCAGAGGATCAGGACCCAAATGGCTAAGCATCTTTTTGTATCCATCCGCTGCGGTAAGACCCACAAACGTATTGAAAGCCTGGACAGCTAAATGACAAGAATAACAATCTATTATTTCATGGAAGCATAGCAACGGTGAAAGAGGGGACTCGCCACAAGGCACATCGAACTCAACACACTCATGACCTTGCTTCCGAAGCGCTTCGACGGTCTCTATAACTGCGCGTTTGCACGCTGGTGATGCCTTGACATACTTGTCTGTTGCATACAAGATCAGTACACGCTAGATCTGTAGAACGGGAGACTAGCCTGAAGTGTAGTAGCCAAAGCGCAGTTTAGCGGGCAGCTTCTCATCACGATAAGGTAATGGAGGAACATTATGTTGACGGCCTGGAACACCCATCATGAGCCGAGAAAATAATTCCAAGTCCTTGACAGATCTTAGAATTATGAGAGCGCACGAAGAGGAAATCAGTAATAAAAAAAGCCACCCACCGACCCATTGGCCCAACCACGGTCGCAACACCTTCGAAGCCTGGAACAGGGCCTGGAAGAGGAATAAATCAGACCACATCCCTCTTGACAGACTTGAATACATACCATGACTTCCAACGTTACTGAATCGCCCCACAGAAGGCTTGAGTGAGTATATTCCACAGTAAGCTGTAGGTATACGGAGACTCCCTCCAATATCACTGCCTATCCCTAATGCAGAACCGTCCATCGCAAGCAGCGCGGCCTCGCCACCAGAGCTACCGCCGCATGTATAATTATCATTATACGGATTGGTGGAGGGACCCCAAAGAGGGTTCCTACATTCAAAGGCAAACATTGTCTGGGGAACATTTGTTTTGACAAATACCACAGCACCAGCAGAAAGCAGCTGTTGTACGAGCTAATAAGAGTAAAGGTTTTAAAGTGACTTCTTGGTGACCATGTCAGATGAACATACATCTGCATGAGTAGTCGCCGGTCTGTTCGCCCATTGTGTAAATCCAATAGTGGTATCGTAACCAATGATGTCAACTGTCAATCAAATCAATACTTTTAGACAGGCAGATAAGTGGAACCGAATTCACATTGGTCCTTGACGCTGGTCTAGGAAGGCACACGCAACAAAAGTTAAATATGAAGAACCCGGGTAACACACCGGTATGGATGGGACGAACCGGGACACCATGGAGTGGTCCTCGTAGTTTCTTGGTAGATGCAAACTCTTCGTCGAGTTCTTTGGCTTGTATCCGAGCCCAATTAAACATCACTTTGCGCAGATGTTGAGATATCAAACATAAGCGAAGAGTCGATGGATGCACCTTCAGTGAGACAATTGGTGGCAGCATGAGCGTATGTAGCTCGGGTAATATAAGCATCGACAACTTGTGAAGCGGTCCATTCGCCTTGTTGGATGTGAGCGACGATCTCAGTAGCTGATACCCAAAATATGACACCCAAAAATAAGATAAATAAAATGATGGAAGACCGACCTGTTGCATCTGTGAATTGTTCATACACAGAAGCATCAGTTGGTAACGAGCCGACATGATCTAAAGCCTGTTTCTGTTGAGCGCGCTTTTCTCTGACGATGGGGAGGTATGAGGGAGAGAATGGCCACATATTGATGTAAGAATGTAGGGGTGCAATAGGAAGCGATAAACTACTAGTGGTTTTTCAGGAAACCCTGCGCCTGACTGATGGTAGGTCAATAAGGGTCCGCGTGGTCCGTGGAAGGTTACAAAGGAGATATTTGATGATTTGACAGGGACATCATGGACTGCTCCCAGACGCTATACTCTCAAAATTTCAAACACGTCTCGGAAACAATGTGAGTTGTTACAAATATGATAACTTATGCCTTTAAGCGGTTACCTCAGCTGACGCGATCCGTGATCGTGCCTCTCGGCTTCCTGCCTTTGCTGCTGTAGCCGGTCCCCTTTTTTCAAAAGCTTTGAATGTACTGTAGTCTGAGCTCTTTGTATCTCTTGATTCTGTCAAACAGGTGCGCCTTGGCGATATGTTTGCCATCTACACCACATACTTGCAGCGTCAACGAAGGAACAACTTGTAGGGTCCTCCTTTAAAGCTTTTACATGCGATTGCGACTCCATCTTAATTATATGACACATGTTCCGATTCCCTGAAAAAAGAAACAAGGCATTGACGAAAAAAAATCGGAATTAGAATCGCTCCTATTTTTTTTACCGGTGTGATAGCAAAACCCCACGTTGAACAGGCAAGGCGAGGCTTGTCGCACCTAGAATATGCTATTTTTATGGGAGGGTGGCCTCCCCATTTGGCAGTAGATTCACGAGACGCAGGGTAGTTGATACTAATGTAAAATCCTTGATTTGTATGGCCACCACCTGCACAAAGAATCCCTATCTTGGGTGATAACACGTCCCTCGTGAACAAAATATTGGTGGCAGGGGTGATCTCAGGAACCTGACTGTTCAATCTCTAGTGACACAAACAGCACGTTTACCACGCATCTTAACGTCGTCGGAGAACAGGCGATAAGCCTGATTATATTGTCATGCCAGAACATTCGACATATCACGATTCAAAGTCAATTCATGGTAGTTATCCGTGATTTCATGACAGATACATGTCGTATACAGCCCAACTGAGTTTTCCCCACAATGGTCACCTCTTGGTCATAACAGCTGACTGTTTGGAGGCTCGATCTGTACGTTAGCTCGACGGGATGTGGCGCTGGCACTTTGTCTGGACACTTTCTGGCAAAAGCCCGTTCAGGTTAGCAGACTGCACATCATGATCATCTGATCTTGCCCATTGTGTCTGTTGTTCTCAGCCCTTGAATGCAAATAATAGATAAAATTGTAGTGTATTGATCAACCACGGCTTCTTTCGACGTCCAGTTCACCCAGCGAGTCGGGAATATCTGGCCTCCGTGCAATACGTCCTGGAATCCTTTGGAGAGGTTCCACCTTTTAGCTGAGTTACTTTCATTCACAAACTACTCCTCGCCATGTCTATCGCTAGCCACCCAAACGAAGACATGAAAAAGACAGATTCCCTTGTCGATGTTCCGTCCCTCATTTCGGGAAGCGCAATCCCCAGTCGTCCTCCATTGGTTTATTCCTCCCCATCTGCGTTTTTCAGTAGTTTTGCCCGCAGGTGGAACAGCATCTGGACTCGTCGCTTTACTCTTGCGCTCTTTTGCGGGCAGATTGTGTCGCTATGTATCACCTGCACGAATGTTACCACGACAGAGCTAGTCAACAGGAACTGGGCCCTTCCAACAACCCAAACATTTTTCTTGTGCGCACGACCTTCCGATACCGCCTTTTCATACGTCAATGACTCGCATACCTAGATATTTCTCTTTGTTCGTCATTTATACACCCTACACCATATACCAATGTGCGTTCTGTGCTGGCACATCTTTAAACGTCCACTTATGTTAGCATTCCAGATGGGTTCAAGGGGTGGGCAAATGTCGTAGTACGAGACGGATGGAAATGTATGCGGACAACGTTCCACCCTTGGCACTATTACTAACCTGATGGCTACCCATAGATTTCATTTTGGCAGCTTGTGATGTCGAAGGCAACTTTCTTGTCGTCAAGGTGTGTAAATCTGACGTTTTTGGAATCACGCGCATCTAATACACCATAGGCATACCAATATACCGATCTTCTATCTTGTATGTTGTTGGACGCGTGAGTAATAGGTTCCACTGCTGAACTATTACTTGATGGGAGCTACGTACAGTTGGGCTATTCCTGTTTGCATGTTCTTCTCTTGGGTATACATGCGCCCAAAATACCATTGGACTCAAATCTTGGTGCCCACTGCTTTCATTATTGATGCTAAATGGGCCTCCTGACCAATGAACGCATCAGGGAATCCTCATTTGCGTCGCTGGACTTGGACTTCTAGTTGCCTCTGACCAGATAACTGATAAGGACTGGACGGCACTTAGCAGGGCAAAAGGAGATGGCTTTATGATTGCCGGGGCAACACTTTACGGACTCAGTAAATACCATGTCACAATTACCTCTTGCGCTTGGTTGGGCTCACTATTTCTAAAGCTAACGCGACAGAGGAGTTTTTTGTCAGAAAGCGCCCCCTCTATGAGGTCTGTAGCTCTCAAAAAGAATTCTGCACACTCGTGACCTCTTCAATAGGTCGTGGGCCAGCTTGGGCTATACGGAACATTAATTAATGGCATTCAAGCTGCCAGTTTGGAACACAAAGATATGAAGCTGGCATCGTGGAATGGAGGAACAAGTAAGGTTTTCTCGTTTGATAAAATTTTGGGGTTAACCATCTGTCAAGTCGGCCTTCTAGTAGCTTATACAGCAGGTTAATTATTTCAGAATGGGGTGATACCTTTTTATTGACTGCGTTACTTAGCGATGTTCATACTATACACTGTTGCGCCTATGATTTATAGGCTCGCTTCTTCTACATACTACAACCTCAGCCTTTTGTCCAGTGACTTCTGGGGACTTCTGTTTGGTTTGTCATGTCATTCTCTGCTACGCTGCTCTACATCTGACGACTTACTCGTAGGACTATTCCTTTACGTGTGGCTTCTCATTACGCCTCACTAGATCAATCTGACAAAGCTCCATAGCATTACCACCCATACTGGCTCTACTTCATTGCCTTCATAGTCATTATTGGAGGCCTCATCACGTACTTCTGGTATTCGACACGTATGTTAAATTTGTTAGTCGATTGATGCAACACTAACACTAATCTGGACCTCATTAGCCGAAGAACAAGGAGATACAAACCCCGCGGCTCCTTCTTATGTTAATAAACGAGGTGCTGATGAAAATCACACTGCCCTCGATTCGCCAAGCTCGGTCTAACGGACGTCTTTACCTGGCCGGGATATTATCTACTTATGTATCATATCTCTCTTGTTTTAGGAGATGTTGTTTAGGAATATGCAAGCGCGGTATTAGTCAAGCAAGGCGTGCGTGACGGGTGAACATGAAGCATCAAAGTTTGGTAATCAGCACAGGCACAAGATAGGTTATACAAATCGGACGGGATCATTGCTTTGTCGTCGCTCTTCCTCTTGTCGCTTCTCACGTTCTACTCTGTATTCGGCGAGTTTCTGCGTGGGCAGTCAATCAAACGATCTGGGGGGGGGACATTAGTTGTGAAGCTTACCGCTTTCAAAACCTCAACAGTCGTCAAAACGGTATCAAGCGTTGCTTCTGAAAGCTCAGCTAACTATAATGGCTATCATGAGGGCGCACAGGTTCGCACAAGGATATCTGGCTTACTTTATCACTAGCGTCCTGTTTGAGCTCAACTGCGCGCCTTTTCTCTTCGGTCCAGTCCCCGCTTTGAGCATCCGCTAATGGTATGTTGTTGATAGCTTTCGTCATTCCACGAGTGCTCCAGATATCCGCGTCCGAATCTGATGGGAGCTTGGGTTGCTGGAGGGGCGCTCGGATACAATAACCCGATCCTCTGTGTTTCGCCGCTTCCTTGTGTTTGATCCAGAAAGTAGCGGTAGCACCGCCGATGATGAACCAGATGAAGCGGCTGGGGCGGCGATACCAATGCCAATAATGGTGTCCATATGGGTACATATTGTTAAAGAGAACAGGATCAACTGAAGCGTATACGAAGTACGCTCATTATATACACATTTCAAACATTCAAACAGACTACGAATTGTATCGGCGAGCACAGGTCCGCGTAAGAGCGGCGAAGGCGGCAGCAGCAAGCTTGCAAGTGGCAATGCCGAAAGGAAACTCAGTCGTTCGGCAGGCGCTTATATTATGTAAATTTTCATGTTGGCAGTCCTAGTCATGTATCTAAATTGATTGTATTTACGAGCCAATATAACGAGTTGAGCTTGACGAGAAGTAGAAGGGTGGGAAGAGAGGTCTAGTAAGGAGAGAAAATAGTCAGTAAAATTTTTTGACCAGGGTTTGAAAAAAATAAAATAAATCAGCTGGCTGTTCTTAGTATTTTTGTACGTAGTATCTCCATCGAAGGCATAGCAGCTCCAGAGATGGGTGTGTATGTTCACATCATATTGAGAGAAAGTTCAGAAAGTACTCACGTTGGTCGATGAGGAGAAAGCTTTGGGATCTACTAGGAAAATGTTATCAGTACTTGTTATGCTAGGTGGTGCAGACGGAAGTCAGAAGTGCAACGGTTTGGCTATGTGCTCTGCCAATCGTCAACGCGTAGAAGCTAAGACTGGGGCGGCAAAGAAATCATCACGGATGGGGCAGAAGTATGAACTCACAGTGTTGGGCGGTTTGTTGGCCACAGAAAAAAAAAAAGAGGGCATTGTAAAGCAGTGGCGTGGGAATATAATATTGGTCATCCTATCTTGTGCTTCTTGACAAGTCTGTCACCGTACAACCAGGACGCTCCAGGTATAATGTCTCCACCTGGCTCTCCCAGATTGATAGACTCTTACACAGCTCCGAAAGAAATCCTTCAAGAGTTTGCAGATCTTGCAGAGGAGGAGAATATCGACCCTTTCGCAGAGACAGCCTCGAAACGACAAATTGCAGCACGGCAGTCAGACTATCATAATCGTCGTTTCGGCCGTGTAGC